>JBBPSI010000076.1:0-108122 GCA_038093515.1 Butyriboletus loyo
TCGAGAGTGGTTGTGGGTCGCTGGCGGGATCGGGGTGACACCGTTCCTCGCCATGTTGGCCGGCTTACAAGAGATGAAGAACAGAGGTGGAGCCGGAGCCGCGGATAATATCACGCTTATACTGTCCACACGCGAACCTGACGTGTTGGTTCCGCTCGTCGTTCGTGCCTTGGAACGCACGGGCGATCACGTTGAAGGACATCCAGGCACACTCAGGCTGTCCATTCATGTATTTTCCCGATCGTCCGCCTCTTCATCTTCGTCGGTGATTACAGCGGGTCGGATGGCGTCCGCCGTCGAGGTGAACTTGAAGCAGCATGCGGGTCGACTAAACAAGGATACGTTGCGCGCGTTGGACATCGAGAACCTACAAGAGAGGCAAACCTACGTGTGTGGACCAGAGGGTTTTGAACAGATGGTGCTCGGCGCATTGAAAGAGATGGGGGTGGATTCACGGAACGTCAAGCGGGAAGGATTTGCGTACTAATGATGTCATGTTGGTGTGACTGGGGATACAGAGTATCATGCCGCCCCCTTTCTTTGCTTGTCGTACTCAAGTTCAATCACAGTATGTCATTATTGTTAAATAGAATACAAGAGGTGTATGTACGAAGAAGAAAGCATACAATTGGAACTCAAGTGTTCAAGAGTAGACATAGCAAGACATAACATATTCAACAGTTGCTGTCATATATTTCCCATTGACCATACACGCCCCAAACCTACAAATGCACGTCGGCCAGCTCAGTCGACTTCACAGCTCTTTAAAATACGACGTACTGTTTGAAAGCACTCCTGTGCACCTCGGAATTGCATATGGTCGAAGTGAGCCGGCGTTGTGGCACAGAATTCTCGCCAGTCGCTGTTCTCAGGAAAATTCATCAGTTTATGCGTGATATACTGATGAAGTGGTCAGTCCTCAGGATACTTGTACTTTTTCTAGGAAATCGAGTCTTGCCTTCTTCCCGGATCCTGGTGAGGTGCAACCCTGAAATTCTTTTCAGCACTAATGCATTACCTGATGGCAGGCGGGGCTTACCTTGTCATTGTACGAATCCCAGAATGTTGTGCAGTCTGGTTCTTGCTGGTCGATTTTCCATCGACCTATCACGACCCCAGGGCCCTAATACGATCTCAGTTTCCTGAACATCCCAATGGAAAGAATCACCTACCCTGTCTTCGCAGGTCGTCGGTAGATACGAGATCCCGTGAATTTCAAGCGGCGTGGCCTTGCATGCATCCAACCGATGCGTCCAAGATGTAGGCAGGTTCATGAGTTGGGCGGTATGTTCCCTCGTCGCATACGTGGTGCATGTATTCGCCTTAACACGGCCCCAAAACATGTGTAACCTCTGACGTTCTTCTTCTTCGCGCCGTTCGCGCCCCTCGATCTCCCGTTTCCAACTCTCTCGCTCTCGCTCCCATTCCTCTCTCTCGCGGCGCTGCATCTCCTTGAACTCGTGCGCATGACGCTCGGTCTCGTGCATCCAGTCCTGTCGAACCTTTTCTTGACGCACGTGTTCCTCGTGTATGCCGCGTGCTACCTCTCTCTCGTGTCGTTCAGCCTCACGTTTCCAACCCTTCTCGGTTTCGCTTTGTCCTAGTTCCTTGCGTTTCCACTCGTCTTGTAGGACGGCGTGCTGAGCTTCTTCTTTTCCCCAGTGCAGACGAATAGCGTCCCTCGTGATCGGGTCCGGTGGACAATGCGTGAAATGCATGGACGTGTGATAAGCCATGAATAAGAAGCATGAGAAGGTGAAGAGTGCCAGGATCCAGCCTCCCACTCGGACTTGGCGCAAACGAAACATGGACGTCCCGCTACGCGTTGCTTTCCGCGGGAGCAATGGGGTAGCCTCGGATGAATATGAACGCCTGAACAGAGTGGGACCGTAGAACGAGTGAAGCAGTGTACCAATGGAGAACACACGAATGACGCACTGAAGTACAATCACGGACATTGTGGATGAGGCGTTACCGTCCGCGGATGGATGTGTAGGATGAGCACCGTATGCGTCGCTGGGAGATGTGCTTAGTATCAGGCGAGGTGGGGGGAAGCAGAGACAGGAGGGCTTACCCTTTGTGCTTTTTCACCATTCTAGGTCGACGACGAAGGATATAGCCCAGTTACTAAGTAGCACTTGGAGTGGGGATCCTTTCTATTGCGGCTCAACACGAAGCCATCAGAGTTGTTGTACAAGACGCATGTAAGCCACAGTTCGAAGCAGCCGCGAAAGTAGCACGAGGCGGGTCGAAAAAGGAAAGCTCGTAGGAAAGTAAACAGGCTCGAGCCTGTAAGTTTGCAAAGAGTCGTTGAAAACTCCAAAAAGAGAGCAACGAAAGTTCAGGAGGAAGGGACAACAAGACACATACGACGAGAGTTGCCGGTACCATTGGTTAGTCGAAAAGTCAAGATCGATATCGTACAAGCATCAGTGAGACGGTTGGTGGGCTAACAGTCTGTAGCACTCGGGGGAACCAGTAACTGTTTTACTGATACAAGCAGACTTCATTTGTACATGCAGATCCTACTGAACAAGCAAGATAAACCTGGAAAACAACGACACTCATTGGAGTGTCTTTCACTGACAGTTAGTGTCTTCAAGCTCCCAGAGGCCATACGTTTTCCAGTCCTGCGAGTACACACAGATCGTTAAGCGTCGCCCGGCCATTCTAATCAGCGACGTACGTATTGGTAACATTCCTGGGCACCTGAGAACACCATCCCGTAGAGGTGAGCTGGCGTCGTGGCACAGAATTCACGCCAGTCGCCCCCTTTTGGAAGATTTTCCAGGTAATGCTCGATGCGCTGTGAGGTCGCACAATAAAAAAAAGGTGCAGTGTATGCAAGATTCGAATCTTACCCGTTTTCCCGATCCTGGAGACGTGCAACCCTGGAGTGGTTGTTAGTTTGGCGCAACATCGAACCCATAGGTTTGAAAATGACTTTCCTTGTCCTTGTACGAGCTCCAGAATGTTGCGCAATCCGGTTCGTGCTGATTGATCTCCAATTTTCCTATGACAAAACCAGGGCCCTAACACGACGTCAGTCTTGAGAGTATCCTCTAGTTAGCATGGCCTACCCTATCCTCACAACTCGTCGGTAGATACGAGGTCCCATGGACTTCAAGTGGTGTAGCCTTGCATGCCTCCACTCGATGCTCCCAAGTTGCGGGCAAGTTCATGAGCTGTGCAGTGTACTCCCTGGTTGCATAAGTGGTGCATGTATGCGCCTCAATGTTACCCCAAAACATGTTGAGTTTCTGGCGTTCTTCTTCCTCGCGTTTCCTGCGCTCCCCCTCGATTCGATCGTGATCTTCCACCTCACGCCGCCACTTCTCTCGCTCAATTTCTTGGCGTTGATTTTCCTGGCGTTCCATTTCCTCGCACTCGCGTTTTTGCTCCTCTACCTCTTGAGCCCACTCCTTCCGGACCCTCTCTTGACGTTCTTGCTCTTCTCGTACCCTGCGTACAACTGCCTTCTCGTATTCTTCGACCTCACGCGCATGCCGCTCGAAGTCTCGAGCCCATTGCTGCCTCACCCCTTCTTGACGCTCGTCTTCCTCCCGAATCCGACGCGCCACGTCCCTTTCATGCCATTCCACCTGAAGCTTCCACTCCTCCTCAATGATGGCATGGTCCTGTGTCTCAAGCCGCCATTCTTCTTGTACCACCTCGTGTTGCGTTACTTCTTTCTCCCAACCGCGACGAACGGCGTTCATAGTCGATGGATACAAGGGACAGTTCACAAAGTGCATGACCAAATTGGCGCTGAAGAAGAGGAAAACCATCGACGCGAGCAGGCTGTATATGATGAACTTGAATCCGTTCTGGGATATCTTGCGCTGGGTTTTCCCAGGCAGCAACGGGGCGGCCTCTCCGGATGATGACCTGATATGAATGATGCACGGTGAATCGGGCGAGGTTATCGCAGAGGCAACCGTTCAAAGGAACACATACGCATATACAACCAAAGGGCCTCCAGAACTACCTTCTGGACCTCGCCCATGTACCTTAGACTTGTGTCTGCACGTGCGGAAAGAGCATCGTAATACTAAGCAAACTACGACAACGGAAAAGACACAAGAGGGAACATACCCAGACATTTTCCCTCGGAACGATTAGTACTTGAGATGCGTTCAATAGGTGCGTGTGTGTCGTTCGAAGTACCTGATGACTCGGCTGAGACGCACACGTACGCGCGCACTGAAAAGCAACCGCCACGATTCGAGCGTTGGATGGCTTTTCACTGAGAGCGTACTCCGGGTCGAAATTTGCTGTGAAAGCCGCACGCAGCTTAAGGGCAGCCCTTTTCGAAGCAACTTTGGTGCGACACGAGGTAGGTCCAAAAAGGAAGGTCGATAAGAATATGGAACTATAACGTATTAGCGTAGTTGCCTGAGGCTCACGGCGACGCTGCGTGGAGTAAGCACCAACTCTTGATATTTGAGTCTGTGGCGACAAGACGCTGAGGAATTTATCGTCCCCTATGTATGTACCTGCACGTGATCATATCCACACGTGTCATTATCAACCGCCCAGACAGTTCGAGTTTACAACTATGTACCATTCCTGGGCTCATCCGATGAAAGGGGGGTTGACAGCTTAACAGACGTACCTGTATGCAATTCGAAATAGACCAGTTGACGTCGACCAGCGGTGTGTGTACAGGCGACACCGCCATACCCGAGGAAGTTATGAAAAAAAAGTGAACAGCAGAGTGACTCACTCACCTAGCTTGAGACATCGTAGACTCGAGTCCGTTTTCCTACTAGTCCTGTGCATGCGCCAACGGTCGAAGGAGACGGTACACCACGACGAGCATACACACACTAAAAGGCACTTCAAAGTGGATATTTCTGTCAAAGAAACGCTTCAGGGCGGCCTCACAAAACGAAGACTAGCTAGGCACGAGGAAGGTCAGTAAGAACATACAAAGCGTCGAAGAGGCCCGCGGCGACACCGCGTGTGGTAAATTCCAACACAGATCACTTATTAGCAGTAAGCGACTCATGACTAGTGACTGCTTAGTGGAACAACCATCGGATTCAAATAATACAATATCATCGAATGGGGTATTGGTCTTGTATAAAGATGACCCATCGTGCACATGCGAACTGTTCATATCTCGTTAAGCCAGAAAGGCACGGGTAACACGCATCGACATGGAGAGATCCTTCAGCAGTTAATATCGTCGATCTCCCAGTGGCCGTATGTTCCCAAGTTCTGTGCATGCAGGTAGTTCATGAGTGGGATCCAAAGATGTGTTAGATTACACCCACGTATTGGAAACATTCTTGAGCACCAGCAAATTCCATTCCATGGAAACGGGCTGGCGTCGTGGCACAGAATTCTCGCCAGTCGCCTCCCTTTGGGAGGTTCTCCAGGTAATGTTCAATGCGCTGGTGCCAGATCGGTCAAAAGGAACATCGTTTGACAATGATTGATGGTTCTTACCCTCTTTCCTGATCCATGTGATGTGCAGCCCTGTTGTGGTTGTCAGTATGTTGGCACGACACTGGATTGATGGGGCAAGAGAAAGCTCACCTTGTCCTTGTACCAGTTCCAGAAGGTATTGCAATCTGGTTCGTACTGGTCGATCTCCCAATGACCAACGACAACACCGTGACCCTAAGAACGTCAATCACCCCCACATCTTCCTATGAATATCACATACCCTATCTTCACAGCTCTTTGGCATTTGTGCGATCCCGTGAACCACAAGCGGTGTAGCTTGGCACGCCTCTCCGCGCCGTTGCCAATTCGTCGGCACGTTCATCAGGACTGCAGTGTATTCCCTCGTCCCATAAGTCTTGCACTGATGTGCCTCCACATGACCCCAAAACAAATCAAGTCGCTTGCGTTCCTCTTCCTCACGTCGCGCACGCTCTTTCAACTCCCGTTCATGCTGAATACGTTCTTGCTCCCATTCGCGAAGCAGCGCCGCATGCCGCTCGTCCTCCCATGCCCATCGCGCCTTCACAATCTCCCTCTCGACCACCATTTTCTCGTGCTCAAGAAACTCCTTACCCCATTCTTCGCGAATCCGTTCCCGAACTTGAGGGTCCGCAGGGTCATTACAATAAGTGACCGGCATCGTAGTCATGCAGATGCCCACAGTGACGATAAACGTCAAAAGCGCAACGAATGATCGAGTGTTCATCCATGAGGATCTCCCGAGGATGCTAGATCGTTCGCAGATAAACGCTTCAAACAGCGATAAGCATGCAAGACACGTGCTTACAACGGTGACCTCTGTGGATCCACTGGCGACCAGTCGTTGTGCTGAAGTAGCCCGCTCGGTGGTGTAAATCCAGAATACGGCGGTGGCGGAGGTACGGAACTGTCGTCTTGTGTTGATGCGTGCCGATCTATGCCATCGAATACCCCTGCTCACCTGGTCGCACCGTAGTTGGCGTTTCTGTTCGACCTCACCATGAATATTGTCAGATCTTTTTGACGTTGGTTTGTCAGCCGAATCTGAGGCGTCACTGATCGGTGAACGTTTGAACGCGTTATTTACCTGGCACTCGACGTAGTCGAAAAAAGGTGTAGCAACGAGCTCACGCTGTGGGAGTTAAAAGTGGCGTTGCTGTGCGGCCTCGACTCCTCGCATGTTGCCGAAAGCCACCATGGCTAGAGTTTCCAGGCTAATTACAGCCTCTTCTAGAGATTCAAAACGTTCGACCGCTTTCGACTATGCACGCTCAGACTTTGGTTCACACATGCTGACAGGGAGGCAACCCACTTTTTGTAGCTTGGATACATAGAGTCAATTAGCGCAAAAAATCAGACTTTATTTTACCGTGTTTCAACCTCGCGGCAGCATTTTTAAGGAACAACTAGTTTATCTTTTGCGCAACCCCGGGGACGGGTACACCAATAATTGGGTAAGCGGATTGCCGACAAAAATTAAATGTTTGACAGCAGGCACGGACACCCTCAGATTGAACCGGGGCGGTCTTTCCCCGAGGGGTTTTGTCTACCGACGGCGGCAACTGAGCGGATTCTCATTCCAAGTGTTCTCGTTGTCATCTTGCCGATCTTCTGTGACGAAGCATCACCTCCACACACCGCGGGCGAGTAGTGATAGTGACCAGTGCCAGTGATGGGCGTTCGGCACCGTACGTCCTATGACATGGCAAAAATGTGGCAAATTCGGAGCGTCATCAACATTGAAATATGCTCATCTGACGTGTCGCTGTACCCCGGGTACTCTCCTCGGGAATGCGTTTGGATTTGATTGGATCATCGTGCCAACTTACTTCTTAGTCGGTGATCATGGCACTAAGATTTTGGGACCCTGGTATGCACCGGGTTCCACAGGTTGGGACATTTCCAATGCCACACGACGTGTGCGACTGCTGTGCCTTTGACGGTCTACATAGACCCCTTGTACCCTCGACATCGCGGTTTGATACTACCGGCAATCGCGTCGTCGCCCATGCGACACGTCGCACCAACGGCACTATTCATGAAGGGATTGAGGTGGCGGCGTTATATTTCAACGTCTGCGATGGTCGGTGTCACCGGAAACCAGCTTTGCAACACGTGTCCTTCGTTGGTCCAACAGCTACACGCAGAACGATTCCAGAGTTCGTTGCTGTTGCGACGCAGCTGGCATGAGCAGTATCCGTGTTCCATTCGGGTTCGGTAAGAGGATCTTAATCGGATACTACACATGCCATCACCGTGAGGCACTATCACGATGGATCGCGATGCCAGGGGCAAATGACTATACCTATTTCGTGTAGAAGACTGCTGGCTGCGCCTAAATAGCCCTAAGTACCGTCCTCGTGAACTAGGTTCATGCGACCGCGCTCCCAGTACACGGTTTACACGCGTTTCCAGGTACTTGTCTCATTTCGACCCTCGGTGTGACATGTTCGCATGTCCGTGACGAACTAAGACTAAGGGCGAGGGGGAAGTCGTGGTTCAAATTCAAATGATTGCTGGCGCAGGACCGGCAACGGTAAATTCGGAGAAACCCAGTCAAACTTTTGAAATTCCGATGGTTTCTGCTTCCTAAGCCATAAACTGTAAGCCCCGGTTTCTGTTACGTAAGGGGGTTGCTCATGGTGCCTACGAGGAACATCCGACACCAGAGTTTTACGTGAAAAAAAAAACTACAAGTACAGTATATAGTTCGTCGACCGAAATTCCTTGTGACTGTCGCAGAATTTAGGTTCGGTTCGTCGTCCTTGACGCTTGTGACACGGTAGAACTGAGACAATGCGCCGACAACTCTTCAAGTTGGATCTATGTCCGCAAGTATCAGATCGGGTACTGGAGACGCTGAAAACCTGCCGTAGCCAACGGCGGGAAACACTGAAACGAGCGGACAAGAACTGGACCACGCTTTATTGGAGGACTACGACGTACGGGTACAAGATGAACTGTGGTACCTCTACGGTGTGCGGGAGAAATATACGTGACTGTGGTATGCCAACGAGGCAGCAGGCTTGCAGACGCGACGATGCGGTTGGTAGAATTGACACCAGTGCGTCGAACCTCGTGCAACGAAAAATATTTTGTCACATTGCCACGCAATTCATTACGCGGGACCGGTGGTACAAGGCACAATTAATGTCAGACACGAAAGCAACATGTCGTCCGACGACAGATGCGCAGCAGATACGCCCGCGGATATACCAGAGTCCACACGACGACCTCGGTTCACCCCCGTCGATCCTTGCTAAATTCGTAAACAGTGGCGTGAAGTCAGCACAGATACGAATGGAATCTAGTCATTCGTATTGTAATACATAGCTGGTCGTGGATTGGTCTAATGTGTACTAATTTGTTTTCCAGGCCGTATCTATGACTTTATCGATTATGATCGTATCACCCATGCCAACACACCGTCAGCGTACACGGACTCAATAATCTCCATCCAGGAGTGTGGTCACCGTCTGTATATGTGCGGGTAGAGTTGGCGTTGGGGGGGCTAGCCTGTTATGAAGCAAGCTGATCAATACAGTCCAGGAACGAACCAATGTTTGGTGGTCGCCGCATAAGCGTCCCACTTTGAACCAAACTGCTTTTGAAGTTCCTTGTCCTCGGCAACCGCACGACTGGCCCCAACCGAAAGCGTCCACATCCACCACACAGTCCACAGCAACCCCGATCCAGCCTGTCCGAGGACGCAGCACTCCACCGCCAAACTCCCCGCGGTCAATTGCGAGAATGTGATACCGATGACGATGAGCATGGAGCCGGCGTAAGATGGGTGGCGAACGTAGCCGTAAGATCCGGACGTCACTAGGCTGTGATCAGGGAGGATACTGAGGTCAAACGTGAAGAGTTGGCCGAGTTCTCGGAAACATTGGAGACGGATGAGCATCCCAACGATGGTCAGAAGCACGCCAGTCAGAAACAGGGGTGTCACTATGTGAGACCGAGTGGCTGGACATATGGCTGTATTCACGTGGGCAGATAGCGAAGGGGAAAGGGTTGCACCAAAATAGTGGTTGAGTGCATGAGTGGCTTCCATTAACGCGATACACCATAAAACCACACTGTGAAACTGAGATCATATTGAACATCGGCCCAATAAAAAAATTAAAGGCAGAATTACCTTGAAGATCGAGGGGGCTATCTGTAAGACATATGCCTCCTCAGTATGATAACGTCCTTTCACGGGTGTCTTATTAGGGGGTAAAAATGCCCGATGATTGCTTAATGCCTGAACAAGGGTGAGGGCAGCACGGATCAGGGTAAGCATGGCGAGGAGTTGCGAAAGCGGCTAGGGTATGAAGTGGGCTGTACTGCATGCAGTGGGGAGGTGGGCAGCCCTTTTATAAGAGTTCGGGGACGACAGCACAACATTACGTTTTTTTTGGCGGCGGAGGACAGACAAGGAATATAATATATGATATCCCGCATCCGTCCTCCAGGGTTAATCCCTTCGCCCGTTCTGACAGCCCCCCGGATACCCATACCCGTCATTACCCGACTGTCCTTGACCCGCAGGTTGACCAGGTTACGCGGTACCGTACCCTTACACTTCTTAGCCCTTGGGGATATCTGAGGAAGAAGAAAAAATCGGAGATAGCCGAGCGAGCCATGAGCTTGGAAAAAGAAAAAGACGAATATCAAGAGTCTCCAGGCATGTCTTTTCCAGACTTCCTTCGGATATGGCCACAGGGTCTTCTTGATTAGATATGCCTCCGCGGCAATTCCAATGACATGTCATCGCGTTCGCGACGGGCCACCTGTGAACCCTCATGGAGACGAGGGACCTTCGGGTGTGCGACGACGTCCTGTGTTCGTCCGCGGACAGAGTGGCGTCGAGAATTGTATTTGGCGGTTGCATGCGTTCATAGTCACTGACCCCGGGGGCAAGGGAAAGCCGATCGGGATAGCAACGCCGTCCGAGGACAGTTGACGAAGCATGAGGTGAGACTCTGTCTATTGCAAAAGCGGCTGCCATGGTGCGAATGTTAACATTCGCATGTCACTGCCAGCTTGTCGAGAATGACAAAAATGGAACCGTCGACGTGGCCAATCTTATCTTGAGGAACTGATATGAGCCTGGTCTGCACGTAGCCTGTCTTGGCGATGGAAAGCATGGCGTACTCGTTCGATTAGATATCTTTGACTCTAGTTTAACACCCGGCGATTTGAACGAGGTAGTGGGAGTGAGATGATGATGATGAGGCTGACAGTACTAACAAGTCGACAATGACTCACTCACACTCACACTACTAATAGCACATAAAAACTCGGCCGATAACTCTAGGCTTGTTTTTCCTTCTGCTGTCAGCAATGTCTAAAGTCGTGCAGGCGGGCTGGTCTCCCTCGTCCTGGACGTCGAAACATGCCGCCCAGGTGGGAAAGCATCAACTGAGTCTCGTCATTGGCCACAGAGCTCACTCGTCTCCGCCCTTTCACTTCACAGTCAGTAAACTACCCGAACCCAGAACAACTCTCCAGGTGTGCTTCATTTTCTCTGATCCATACACTCCATAATTTTCCGATGACAGCGTTCTAGCGAAAATCAGTACCTTGCCCCCTCTCGTGACGCCGTCCGAGGTTTTTCTTTTTAGCAAATTCACCCAGGGACGTTAATAGTTTTCAAATTTTTAGATCGATCGTTTGCGTTTCCAGCTGGCAGCAGTCCAACGAAACGAAGCCTTCCTTCTTCACGCAGGAGATTGTGCAGAGAGCTTCGATGCATGCACACAAGTGCGTGTCACAATAATTTTTTTCCCTAAACGCATCAGGTTCCTAAGCTCCTGACCCCGATATAATAGCAAAACATATCTGCAAAAATTGGTTTGATCCTCTCATTTTCACTCATACTGATTTGGGGCGGACGTCTGCCCGTGGTATGTCACTGACAATCAATGACTCGTGATACTCGCTGGCGGTCATTCTCACGAGATTCGCGCAGATACGCATTGGTCGTATTGCGGGACAATACGCCAAGCCGAGGAGCAGCAGCATAGAACGAATCGGGGATAAAGAAGTTTTCAGTTTTCGGTGCGTCCAGCCCCCCTGAGCAGGCGGACCATTCATGCTGATCATTTATTCAGGGGTGACAACGTCAACGGGTAAGTCTTTACATCGGCACTGCCTCATCCTCAAATCACCCCCCTGTCAGTTTGGACCCGGATGACAGAACGCCAGATCCGCAGCGACTACTCAGGTCAGGACTGATGCGATAACGTTACGCTCTCTGTCTTACATAAAAAATAGTGCCTATTTTCATTCTACGGCGACACTAAATTATATTCGCGGGTTACTGACTTCGGGATTTGCCTCCCTGCATCATCCGCGGGATTGGTCGCTTTCTCATGTTCGCTCACCCTCCCTTCGGTTGGTACTACAAACAATTTTAGCCTGTTGCATCGCTGATTGACATTTCGTAAAAACATCTAGGAGCGAATTTGAGCAAATTACGGAAGGTCTCGCCGATGCATTAGACTTCAGCCGCACGATCGGCATTGATTCAGGCAAAGAAAGCGTGCCATTTGAGCGCGGTGGCGGCCGGGGTGTCCTCGGCGAAGTAGATTTCTATACCAGGTTCGTTCAACGATATTTCGTCGACGAAATGATAAATGTTGACATTTGGGGGGGGGGCAAGTCACGAGGGCCTCATGCTTGGCTATGAACAAGCGCTCACCCGCGAGTTTCCGCTCGGAGAGTCGCCATCTGGGGCATCACAAGAAAGAGGCTATTACAATACATCCGCCCACTTTTTGTGGATCGGTGATCGTACCCGGCAGCTCGATGGGGCACATGTCGAGTACTTCCGTGGCATCCGCAACCCGATCGGCATCAAGGTTGGCCCAACGTTGGGTAACGAAGAGCTAATTCACTTGCTCGAAAGTAAGGCATCCATTCGTTCTTGACCATCATTCACCCTCATCTTCCTTTCCTATCGTCTGCGACTCCAAGTCGTCAACCCCAACAAGGAACCCGGTCGCGTTACGCTGATGACGCGCTACGGCGCCGCCAAGGCGAGTCGTTTCTCCTCGACTAGCGACTCTCCACGGGCGTCCTTTTTAGCATCGTTTTTGATGCTTTCACTGGTTTCAGATAGAGAACCACCTTCCGGGCCATATCCATGCTGTCCAGGCGTCCGGCCACCCGGTCGCTTGGATATGCGACCCCATGCACGGCAAGTGAGTCAGTCATCGTTATCGTGATTCATCGCCCTCCCGCACGACCGAGGCTGACCCTAGGGCCGGGGCCGGGGCCGAACCCACAGCACGCTCACATCCGGAACGGGTCTCAAAACCCGCCATTTCGGAACGATCATCAGCGAACTGACGTCATGCATCCGTATCCACACCGCCTGTAGCTCCCGACTGGGCGGCGTCAGCCTCGAATTCACGGGCGAACTCAATGACAAAGGGTTCAGCGTCACCGAGTGTCTCGGGGGCAGTATGGAACTCGGCGAGGAAGAACTCGGGCTGAGATACCAGGTCTGTCGTTTTTTTTTTCCCTGCTTTTGCGAACCCTGGTTCTGATCCCGATTATCTCCGATCAGTCCTTCTGCGATCCCAGACTCAATTTCGAGCAATCGTTGGGTGAGTCGTGGAATGTGTCGATTAGGACCTGGTCGGGTCGCTCACGCGCTCGCATGACCGCAGACGTTGCTTTCCTGGTGTCCAACTACTTCAAAGAAGCGCGTCGTGGAATAACGGGAGAAAACAATATCTATACCGCGCTCGGAGGAAGGAAATAACTCTCCGTCTTGGTTTGAAAACCCAAGGATCAACGGAAGGTACGGAACAGCGGTCGTTGTTATGCATTGTTACACGTGTATATATGTATGCATGCATGCGTCTCGTATGGTGGAAACATTCCAAAAAGAAAAGAGAACGAAGAACCTTCTGCACGGAACACCGTGCGACACTTGCCTTATCATGAGAGATCGAAGCCCGCACCAGATGAAATTGCTTGAAGCAACTTTTCTCGGAGTACTTTCTCACTCGTATACCTCGGAAGCTGCACATAATCAGCGCGGAGAAGTTAACAGGAAGGTGCAAGCCGAAAATGGGTTTACCTTCAATAGATTGACACACGTGCTCGATGTAGGCAAGCGATGTTCGTCGCTTCCAGCGTCCCGAATCGCAAAGTGTGGGTTCAACTGCTTGAATCCCCTGTGTGCGTTCCCTGTCAACGACGCGTCAACGATCAGTGTGACAGAACACCATCACTCACAACAACGGTGGTCGACTGCAGCTCGTGACAAAACGCAAAAACGTCCGCCTCTGTTCTTGGTCAAAGTTCTCCATGACCTAGAGAGAGGGAAAATGTATTATTATTTTCATCCATGTTCCAGAAACGACAGGTTTTCTTATAACTGTAACGTACCCTCCAGAATGCTTGGATGGTCGGCTCTTCATTGTCATAGAGCCCACCATAATTGGTGTGTTCTCTCAAATCGTCCAGGTCCACGGGTGCATTCACGCCACCCAACAAAATTTGCAACTCTTGTTGATTAAACATGCTAAACGGAGCGACCAGTTAGCCCTCTCCTTCCTTTCCTTCTTCCCGTCTTTTAACGGCGGTAGCTTTTCGGAGACGCACCGGAGCCATTTGGGATCTATCATTTCCGAAAGGCCTTCGAAGAAAGCTTCGCTCTGTAACTTTATCTGCTTGCTCAGCTTGTAGTGGGAAATAAGATATATGTATTGCAGTCTGTTTTCTCGCGTCACGGGCACATTGCTTCCGTTGGGGGTAAGGTCGACAGCTTTCGCAACCCCAAATTCTATATCGAATGGTCGGGGGAAATTCAGTTGCGAAAATAATAATAATAATTGGTGTGTGCAAGACCCACCTTCGGTAGCAACGGTGAAATTTAGTGACAAATCCTCCATATTACCTGTATAATTCTTGAGGAAGACGAGTCCCTGATAAAGATCGGGATCAAGAGAAGCAAGATCATCGAGGAAGCTCTGCTTTCCGAGCCACTGAAACGATCGTGAACCTACTTTTTCATGAAGAAGACTCCCGTACAACCTCTCACCTTCGCAAGGAAAAATCCAGCAAACGCTACTTCAACCAGAATACCCTCGTAAAGCGCCTTCCCCAAAATGCGGCCGATGAATCGATACCAGTCGAGGTTGTGTGCTAGACGCCAGGGTACAAGGAACAAAGCGTGAGCATCCAAAGAAATGCATGTGACGATGTCCGAGGACTTACGCTCCGTAGCATAAGAATGGGGGTTGGGATAAATCTCGTTTTTCTTGTTCGCGAGCCACAGTCCACGGTCCGTGTCGAAGACTTCCTTGCATAAGGAAGTGAAGAATTCTTTGAACACCCCTCCGCCGTCGATCCCAGCCCTGGATCACAACGGAATCAGGTTACCCGAACATAAAGTGCTATAAAGGGGAATGAAACGCACTCTGGTTCCCCAAATTGATCGATGAAGGTGATGCTGATCGGAGCTCGAAGGTCAACATCTGAGAGCCGATCGTATCCGTCCTGGGCGACGCTAGTTCGCCTGATAGATACCTCTATCCTGCCTCTGCGCGACAAGTGGTCTAAACCTCTATTCATCATGTCGCTCTGTACAAACCGACGGAAAATGAGCACCCGGGTCTCAAATGGTATAGCAAAAGGAATGTTGTTGAGTAGTCCTAATCGCGGAGATAACCGAGGGAAATGAAGTTGGCGACGTGAGCTGGGACGAAGGACTGCCAAGTCGTCAGCTTGTTGCTCTTCATACCTGAGAGAACTGAATTGGGTTTGATGGAAACACATCAGAGAGTGACACGTACACAGCTGCTTCTACGAATGAGTTCATGTCGATTTGAGAGTTCACATGCCAATGGTTTTCGGGCATGAACGGTCTTCGAGAGCTATAAGAGGAATCAGCCGAGCTTCACGTAAAATAAGAATATTGGGCGCACTCTCGTGCATGAATTGCTTGCAGGCACTTGGTTATCCTGTCGCGTACGCCCTCCCAAGAAAGGTTGAGTCCCGGGACCGTCGCCTCTTGGATTTTCGCTTGGTCCTCTCTCCAGTACAACGTAAAGGCGATGTTGAAGAGGGTACGAGAGAATGGAATGAGCTCATTGAGGGTGAGTGAAGTTCGAGAACCGGAGAAGAACTCGTCGTCGCCCATCGTAAGGAGAGATTGCGTGTATAGGTCGGTAAGGAGAAGTAAGGGGGGCCAGCATGACCCAAGAGAGGGATCTAAAATCGATCAGTGCCATGTAGTTGGAAAACAACTCGGACACACACCCATAAGTGACGAAAGATTCTCGTCACGACCAAGGGGTGTGGCTCGGACATACTCGCGGTATATTTCGCGCACGAGACCTCCGCCGCCGTACAGGTGTAGGGTGGTCAGTACCTTGTCCTTTCTCGAGGGCCAAACGATGCTAAGGCTTAGGAGCATCGAAATCAAGTCTGGCAGCAATTCCGGATGCTGCTGCGTAGGTTTTAGGAGAGAATTTAGGTGGGTTGGAGATGGTAAAATTTGCAAGCGCTTTCGCGTCCGTGAGTCGAGGAGAGGAAGGGCCGATCGCGAGGCGACGACATTAGCAGTGCGTTCGGAATCCGAGTCACTGTCATCTGCCCACGAAGTTGCTGTTCGGGAGTCCTGGGGTAGTGGGGGTTCTAAAGCATGGGTTGGTAAGACGTTCAGCAAAGCAGAGAGGAGTTGTAGATAAGCCTTCAGCGATGACACAGGGAGAGTGGTATATCGCGGAGGGGTAAACGCCAGAAGGTTCGCAATAATGTTAATCTGTGACGATGTAGAGGCTACGGAGATGATGTCGGGGATACACGATGATAGTACATGTAGATGCACGAGAGGAAGCTGTCCAGATAGCTCCGAGAGTGACGTAAGAGGGATACGATAAGGAAGCAGGGGAAGGGCAAAGACGTGCGAGACCAAACCCCAGAAGGACCGGGCGAATAACTCAGATGACGATGACAAGTTAGTGAGCGGGAGATACAGAAGTTTCACCAGATAAGGAAGGGATGGGTTGTTCTTGGACTCAGGTCCCTGGAAGGAGGTGAATTGAATTGATTAAATTGGAAGAGATAAAGGTGACAGACAATTGTCAGTATAGCACATCCAAGGTGATGGTAGACATCATTCTGCACGAGCCATTTCGATACGCGCAGCAATAATTCATTCCCGGACGGACCGAGAAGTCTTATGGCTAATGACGGATCCATAAGTTTGCACAACACCTGGAGATGTGGCACAGCAGTGGGAACGCTGAAAGACCGTCAAACCATACGGCGTCTATGCCATGGTACATGCACTCACCCTGATCTACTTGATATTGAATGGAGAAGGAGAACAGCGACGCGACTCAGAAGAGTTATCCAATGATCCCGATCAGGACCCTGCGCAGGTCCAAACAACAGAGCTGCGACACTTAAGGATAAAAACACATCATATATGGAGAGTAGACCTACCGTCATCCTGATGTATTCTCTGAGACCACAGACTGAGAAGCTCCTCATCCTGCCCAACGAGGATAAGACATCGCAGGGCTGTGACGCCCGTGACGTGCTCCTGGAATACCCGACGCAACCGCTGCCGGACGCGCCGAGCTTCATGTGCGCCACGCCACCATGCCTGTATTCGGATTGCGCTTTCCTCTCGTTTGCGCTGCGCTTCTCGCTCCATCCTTCGAGTTCGCGCTTGGTCCAAGATCGCCGCCTGGGATGTCACGGAAGTCGACCCTCCTAAGTTGATCTCGCGCCGCCTACGCTCGTCTCCAAATAATGGAAGCATCTTAAGGACACCTTTTCGTTTCGTTGATATGCAGCTGGGAGTAATTATCTTTGAAGCGTGGTGGTAAGCGACAGAAAGTGGGGACGGGACAATTTCAGCACGCCACCCCCAACACGCAAGCATCGCTCAGCGGTTATGTAACCCTAACCCCAATATAGGTTCTGTTATATAAGCGTTACTCATCATCACTTGGGACCACCTAACTAACTAGGTCACTTATTGGAGTCGCCCAGTGTGACGGAATGACGGTCAGGTACGTTGACAGCATGCCCGAAGGTAATGCAGGTCTTGACACAAGTGCTCTGGTGAAATCAGGACAGGAGCAGGAATTGTGCGAACGATAAAGGAAAAGGAGGTGAGGCGAATGAAACGGGCCCAGGTGACCAGGTCACGCGCCGTATGCGTTGGACAACTTGGAATGCTGTGACCATATCGTGGCTTGACGGCTTGAAATGGTAAGTTTGAGCGGCCGCTCGGTGATACTCCATTGCTCTCCTCACCCTAAATCTATACTTGCATCCTTCAGATGCGCAAACTGTGACCGAAGCAAATAGTCAAAATACAGATAACTTGTATACATGTTCTCAGGCAATGTCAAAGATCTCATGATCGCACTGTCTAGGTTTCTGAGGACACGGATGCCCAAGGATCGACCCGTAGTTTGACATATCGACCGGTTCATACAAAGTGCCGTTAGAGCATCCGACACAATTTTCAATGTCGACAACAACCAGAATGATGTTTTCTTTTTTTTTCGGCCAACGTGTCAGGCCGAATGGTCAGACACTTTTCAGTAACCGGTCCGAAATACCGGTAGTGTGTCGGGAGGAAGTAAAGTGTTTTCTAAGAAGTATTTGATTCTTGATTACTACTCGCGAAGAATTGCGTCCCACAGCAACGTTGCAAAATGAGGCTCGGATGGGTGCATGTCTTCACTGGGTGTGCAAGGTGGGGAAACCGATGAAACTTGGACCTACAATCAGATTGTCAATTGGCATCCCATCCATTCGAATGAGCATGCTCCGAGTCAGAAGGTGGCTGCATACTTTACTGTACTTGAAGTGAAACCAAGCACAGAAGAAAAGAACCTGCCGACAGCCGACGGCGACGGAGTTCAGACGTCTCTTGCCTCGAGATACATTTACAACCCGAGGAGTACCCAGTGGCACATCAATACATAACGTGCTGGGGGAAGAAAAAAGAAGGGGAGAAATCCCATCAACGGTTGACTGACCTTATCTTTACTAATGTGGCGTTGTGGGACGAGCTGAACGCCGGGGACGTATTGCGCCTTCAAAATGTCTATCACGAGCGGCCCACGATGTTTCCTTGATTGCCGGGAGGTAGAAGATGAAGAGGAATTCGCTTGGCAAGGGCAGATCATGGTCTCTGGAAAAAACCAGACCAACGGGAACCTATGCATTATTGACCTTGATTCCGAGGGCTGATACACGAGGCCCGGCCGGATTTTGGGTGACTGAGAGCCATAACAACCAGCTACAGAAATGCTCATTGAAGATCACGTTTGAGATCTTGAGACTTCGTTGGCTTCGACGTTACTCAACGACAAAGCCGGCATGAAGTCGGATAAATGCCGCATGTTCCTCCTAGCGGAGACGCCGTGATGTAGTCCTCCCCTACTTTATTTGGGAGAATCTTCGAATGCGTTTCCGGGCAGATAAATGTGCTTGCATTCCCTTAGGGTTGGAGCCTGTTATCCCTTTCATTCAGTACCTCAAACTCACTCACCCATCAACCTGCAGAAAAAACATGCCCAACCTCACCATCATCAACGGTCTCGACGAAGCCATCCATGTTGCATTCTACATCACGGCACCAACTCACTGGAAGAATAACCTCCTTCCAGGCGAGCGCTGGACTACACACCTACCAACTCTTCCGCTGTACTTCCAGGCACGCTGGGTGCAGCGCACAGACTCTGATAGTGGGGCCGTTTATCAGTCGCGCGCGTTCTGTCCAGAGGATTCCTGGGAGATGGGAAAGACAATCGGCGTAGCGTGTGCTGCGGGGACGGCGTCGGTCGTCACCGCAGCAACATCTGTCCTGACGGGGTGGCAAGGCGTAGGAGTGCCATTGATAGCAGGGCCGCTCATGGTGGCAGCGAACGCTGGTAAGACTTTCCCCTGACTAACTCCCAAGGTCAGGTCAGTTGATCGGCGTGCGAATACGCGTTAGGTGGGAATAGGTACGCGACGATGCGACAAGAGGCCAAGCTGTGCGAGACCTGGGTATGGGTACCGTTTGCCGAACATAAGGAGTATTCAGTGAGAATGGTCGGTGCGGGACGGTGTGGTCTGTGGGACGTGAAGGATAATAGGCAGGCGTAGGTCCACAGTGTCGGCTCGGCTCCAAAGCTAGGTAGTGAATGACAATCCTGTATGCTACGGGCTTCCCGCGTGTGCCAAGAACACGCGCGGATAGAGAGGTCTGTACCTGTCATAGCGGACACGAAGAGAGATGGTTCGGGGGGGTGAACGTTTGATATGTGAGAGCGCAGAAAAGTCTGCCCCAGTGTCTGGATTGTCGTCGGACGGGGATGGGTACGGGGATGGGGATGAGAGTTGAGGTCACCACGACGTTTGGGAGGGAGAGGGCCGGAGAAGGAGGGACGTCGAAAAGTCGGCGGTGTCCCCTCGCCCTTGCCCTCCCCGGTACCATAGGAATGGTAGTATATAGTTTGAGTACAACGAGCGCGGATCTGAGGATCCGAGTCGGTGAGAGGAAGTTTGGTACGAGGCAAGATTCCCCTTCAACTCGCCGAGACCTTTCAATTGCTCAGCAGCACTGATCAGCACATAAGTACTTACACCTGAGACATGGTCGAAAAAGTCCGTGCAACGAATCGCATGTTACTTACTTATGACGTTTTGGTCAAGGTCTCCTGCTGTAAAAATATGACCTGAGCAAGAGCAGAACGCCAACGACCCGAGACATAATCAATGCTTTCCATCATACACTTGGATGCACCCAAAGTTTGATCAATTAATCTGTTTATCTAGCGTCGAGTACTCTACTCATTCCGGGACACATTCCAGCAGTGGGACGAGCGTTGAACTATGCACAGGAAAAAGGAAAGGCTCACCTGAAAACGAACGGCAAGTGTAAAACGACCGACAGAGCATATCCAGGTGGTAACATGATCAGATTGGATGGACCATCCTATATCTGACAGCATACACCATACATAGACACAAACGACCCCCCACCATTCCACCGACACCCACTCACACACTACAAGTATACATGGAACCACGAACAAAGGAAATTCGAGAAGAACACATTGTTATTTCTGAAACAAACACCAGCTGCACGATTGGCATTTAGTGCTTGCAGTCACCGCACTTGCAGGTGCAACTAGATCGAGAAACAAGAAACATCAACGACGTGGCTCGATGGTGGGAGAGGAGTGGAGACGTACGTAGAGGCGCAGTTGCAGCTGTCGGCGCCGGAGCAGCACGCCTCGTTAACGGGGATGGAGGTGACCTGCGAGAACGCCGCCCAACACCTCCATCAGCCATCGCGTCCTTGACAACACACGGAAGAGAAGAAAGAACAGGCCGTCACTTACGGTCTGCATGATGCTATACGTGAGGATGATGATAGAACGAGTTGCTTGGATGTTGGATGTACTGTGTACTGGAGAATGAGTATGTCCCAGGTGAAGAAAGGGATTTTATACCTCTCGCAGACGCCTATTTGGTGTTCTTTTGATATATCGTCGTCTGGATAATTCATATCTTCTAGAAATTAGGTCGGCAGACGCCGTATGTGGCGTATCTTGATCACCCCATGACACGTGCGGCCACAATACGGTGACTCCAAGTCTTCCGTCAGACGATCCCAGCGTAAGCCAAAACGGGATGAGATGGTAACCATGTTTTTCTTCTGGCTGCATTGGTTCTCATGGTCATGGAGTAGTTTCGGCACCAGACGTTTTGGTCTTTGCCTCGGAGGGAATCCTCCGTCCTAGGACGTGGCAGTAACAAGGGTGTCTGGTGTCAGCCACCGGCGTCTACGACAGCTGGTTACGAGACTACTCATGGAGAGGTCTGAAAAATATGAAGGTAGCCGGAAAAAGGAATTTTAAAAAAGGAAGGGAGAAAAATGTGATCGCATTGCGATCCCCTGCGAGTACAACGCGATGTCAGTTTGGGGTATCGATGATCTTGCTGTGCGCGCAATGTGGTTGGACCGATAGCCGGCTGACCCGGATCCCCGTTCGTCCTTCTGTGTTCCTGTTCCATTGTTCCTGGGTGTGCGGCCCTATCCCTCGGGCCCTTTCAGTGACTTGTTCACTTTGTCACAGGACCATACGAGGATAAAGTGAATCAAGGGTACACAGCTTACCTGCCAGCCATTGTAGGAAAGAGGATCTATGGGTGAAACCTTACAGCACCGAATCGAACTTTGCAGGCAACATTCAAACGTTGATAAGCACTTCCCCACCGAGATTTAGAGAGAACTCGTCTTCTAGACACACCATCTAGCCAGATATGCGTAAATTAACACGGCACCTGTGTTATCATGGCGCCAAGTCCGTGTGCATCAAATCGATCGAGGTGAGTCACGGATAGAGGCAATCAGGGAATACCCTCTCCAGGTCCACCTGACGCATGGTATGTATGAGAACACCCTTGAAAAAAGCACCAGCGGGAATGAAGAGGACACCATACAGCAGGCGACGATCGGATCAGATACTCCATGGGCCCAACGTTCCTGACCAAACAGACAAGTAGAGCCTCCACGAGGAAAACATCACGAGCGGAAAATGTGCGGCAACGCTCATGCATGCTGCTGACAAGTAGACTTCTATATTCGTCTTGCTGCAGCCACCGCCCTGTGGCAAATGACACGCCAATTATTGTTGGGATGGCTGGTTGATGGCTGGGCGTAACGAGACAAGTCCCCAGTGGCCCATCAGACAGCGTCGAATCGAGTCTCGAGCAGCCTGTGAACCATCGAACAATATCGTACGCGATAAGGAACCGATGTTTCTCCTGAAACTCCTGCCAACAAGTATCGCGTACCCCGTACCCAGCTGAGGTCTGAAAAGTCACCTAGGCCATCTTCGTTGTGTCCCCCGACGAGAAGAACATCGACAACAGTCAAGGAATGCGCAGCACCACAGCCCACACGCAGAGCCTGTCGTCTTGCTATCGAAGTCCACAGGGGTATCGTTCCCTACGTCCACTTCCGCTTCCACTTCCACAGTGACAGTCTCCAGTTCCAAAGACCGGCCGTTCTCGACGGAAACGATGGCTAGGAAAAGGCGAACGACGATCGGAGGCCAAACCCGGAGAAATGTTTCGGAAGAACCTGGCCATAGGATACACGCGGAATCGACGATTGCGAATCGCGACGACTGCCTTCATGTCTTCTGTTCTGTTGAGTAGGAGTTGGACCAGGGTAGGGGTAGCTAGCAGAGAGGGCTTGGGTCGGATCGCAGGGTAAGAGTCACAGACTCGTCCTAGGCACACAGGCTGATGTGCACCCTGCACACACCTTAGGAGACGGCCGTTAACCTGGCCATTCCAGAGGAACAGAGGAAGAGCGAAGACGGGAACGAGGGTTGCAGTGGGTTCGGGGGAAGTGATGTCAAAACAGCGTGGTCGCCTCATCGTTATATGGACTTGACCGCGGGGGTAGTAGGTACCCTCCCGGTCATCGTCACGGTCACGAGGATATGATATGATAAAGCTCCCATTCGCTAGGATGTTGTTCTTATGAGGAGATAATGGCGACATACGACGTAGGTCGATTCAATGCTCAACGATTGTTAAAACTCGGAGCACGTAAGAAACGAACCTACACCGACAAAGAAAAAAGGTCTCCATAAAACCATGCGGCACGTGACAGAATCTCTGGCCTATGTCATATACGACCTGCTTCCTTTCCATCACGCCTACGCGCCAATTGTTCGCCCCGTGTCGAAAGATATTGATCGAGAAAAAGTACACAAGCAGATGCACTTGCAAAACAAAATCATACGATCGCGCTGTATCGGCAAGTCGGAGCATGGAAATGGTAGGGAGTATTCTAACGACCCAAAATGTGACACGACTGTGCTAGAGTCGGTCAAAGGTGACTGCACGCACAGACATGCTGGCCTGCGCGAGAGCAGAACGCCAACGGCCCGGGACACAATGGACGCGCCCTTTGATTAATTAATCTGTTTGTCTAGCGTCGAGTACTCACTCCGGGACACATTCCAATAGGACGAGCGTTGAACTATGCACAGGAAAAAGCAAATGCTCGCCTGAAAACGAACAGCAAGTTGTGGAACGACCGACAGAGCATATCCAGGTGGTAACATGATCAGATTGGATGGACCACCCTGTATCTGACAGCATACACCATACATAGACACAAACGACCCCCCCTACTCCACCGACACCCACTCACACACTACCAGCATACCGGGAACCACGAACAAAGAAGAACAGATTGTTATTGCTGAAACAAACACCAGCTGCACGATTGGCATTTAGTGCTTGCAGTCACCGCACTTGCAGGTGCAACTAGATCGAGAAACAAGAAAGCTCAACGACGTGGCTCGATGGTGGGTAAGAAGCGGAGACGTACGTAGTGGCACAGTTGCAGGTGTCAGCGCCGGAGCAGCACGCATCGTTAGCGGGGATGGAGGTGACCTGCAAGAACGCCGCCCAACGCGTCCATCAGCCATCGCGTCGTCGACAACACATGAAGAAAAAGAGGCCATCACTCACGGTCTGCATGATGCTATACGTGAGGATGATAGAACGAGTTGCTTGGATGTAGATGTAGATGTACTGGAGAATGAGGAGGTCTAGCACGAGAAGGGGGGATTTTATACCTCTCGCGGGCCCCTATTTGGAGTTATTGACGCCAATCCTGTAGAGGTGATATCTCGTCGACCGAGTATTGCTCTCACAGGGCCACTATCGAGTGACTCGCTCCCAAATTCCTCCGTCCGACGACCGCAGCGTAAGCCAAAACGGGATGGATTGGATACGGGAACCTAATAATATTTTCTCGTTTCGTCGTTCCTCATGGAGACATCCAATAAAGTGGACAAAAAGCAGAAAAGGAAAGGATAAGGAAACAAAGAACAACAGAAGAGAAAGACGCGATGAGGCGTTCAGTGATCCCCGGGGGTACAACGCGATACGTCGGTTTGGGACTATCGATGATCTTGCGTGCACGCGCGCCTTCGTTGGATCGATAGCCAACTGATCTGGATCCTGCAGGCGTTTCGGTGTTCCTCCGGATATCTTGTCGCTGAGTATGGCCCTATTACCGTCAGGGCCTTTTGGTATCTTGTCCAACAGAATCTTCAGAACCAAGTGTCCACAGCATATCCATCTGCCACTGAAACAAATGAAGGACCGCCGATGTGCGAAATGGCACAGCAGCGAGCCTGAACCCTCGATGATAAGCACTGCCGCACGGCGATTCAGAGGCATGGTGGGAAGATCCGCCGAATGTGGTGGTAAGGCCCGGATCCTACAAGTGTGCGAGAGTGGAGCCATTCGAAGCATGTGACTCGTCCTTTGTATCGTCTAACCAGAAATGCGTAAATGAGGATGCCGTGCGTGCATCAGGTCAATCGGGGTGATGGTTTCTCAAGTAGCCATTTTTGTAGAATCCTATTAGAGTAAGACGTAAATGACGAAGGATCCAGGAAAAAGCGGAACGAAACCCACCTGACATATGTATGGTGTGTGCGAGAACACCCAAAGAAGAACCAGCGGTGATGAAGGTGATATCATGGCGGCAGGCCGCCATCAAATCACATGCTGCCAAATGTCTGAGTGGAGTTCCCAGACGGACAGTAGAGCCTCGCGCGCGATTCCATGAAGAGAACTCCGCCGAGCGGAAGATTGCGGCAATGTGCATGCGTGCAGCAGATAATTAGACCTCCGAATTCGTCTTGCTGTTTCACTTGCGCAGGCCATTGTTGGAATAGCTGGTTGATAGGGGGGCGTAAAGAGAAAAGACCGCGAGGATGTGTGAAGGCCCATCACGTAACCCGTTGGAACCGTGGAACACCCATCGAACAAGATTGCGCACCACAGGGAACGTGTGTCTCTCCTGACGCCTCTGCCAGCGCCTCATACGTCGTCCAAGTCCGAGGTGTAAAGGGCACCTATACCATCTTCATTCGACCTCTTGATGAACCAACATCGACAGCACCACGGCACCACAGCACGCACGTAGAACCTATCGAGAAGCCTGCGTTCGTCCTCCCGATAACATACAGAGGGGGTTGTTCCGCCCCTCCACTATGAGCGTTCAGTCCAGGGTATGGTCGCACCCAACGCAATGATGCCAGGCTGTTAACAAAGCGAACGACGCTCCAAGGCCAAACCATCGTAAAGCGCTTCGGAACACCTGGCCATAGTATACGACCCGTATACGGAACCAAGGATGGCGAATTCGCGACGACTACGCAACGCCATGTCTCTTGGGGAGTAGAACTGTCGGACCGACCTGGGGGCAGCAGAGAGCGCTAAAAGGGCTTGTGTCCGATCGCAAGAGTAATCCCACACACAGGATCATGCAGATGTACAGTCCGCATCCAAGAGAAAGCGAAAAGACTGGAACATATATCGCAGCGAGATTGGGGAAAGAAATGGAGGTCAGAAAAGCGTGGTCATCTGAGGGACCAGGGTTATTATGGATGCGACCGGGGGGGTACCCTCACAGTCGTCGTCACGGGGTGAGCAAGACGATATAAAAGCTTCTATTCGCTAAGATGCTGGCTATTGATTGGGAGATAATGGCGACATACGACGTCAACCGATTGCGAGTTGAAACGTTGAAACCCGGAGAGGAGCGAACAACTACAGAAAAAAACAATATCAGCACAGAAGTCATTCCATATACATCCAGACATATCACTGTCTCTCCCTGATCCATTCATCCCGCGCCGGAATGTTCCCCTTGCGCCAGCTCTCCGCTCTCTTTCACCTACTTTGATGTGCCGGTAAAACTGAGTACCAAGCGGTGCGTAGACACATGCAGGATTGCGAGGGTACAGCAAGGGCATACAGCTCCCATTCGCTACATGTACATGTCTGATTAGGTAGCAATGGACCGATTGCCCACCAGTCGTGAGCACTTGTAAAAAAAGTGAACGATATAAACTACAGAAGCGGAAAAGAATGAGGAAAACATACCTAGCACAGAAAAAATTACATAACCTATAATCCTACCCCAGATTCGTCCTACACCGGAATATTCTCCTTGCGCCCAAGGACCTCCTTCAATGGACTGTCTGCTCTCTTCACATTCACAAGTCTCCCCTTTCCAACCTCCATCTCGAAGCTGACGTCCTCCATGAGACTCCACTCATCCTCTGGCGTCTGGTCCAGCAGACTCGGCTGATTCTTCACATCAATCCTCATTGGGCTCTCCGTCTCCTCCGCCACGATCCCAAGCCCACCCGACATCTTGCTCAAATACGACTTGGGCCTCCCAAATCCCAACGACGCTGAAGCCAATAGAGAACCAGAACCAGAGGATTGCGGAAGGACGCTTCCTCCACCCAATCCCAACGCATCAAACTTGCTCACAAACGCCGCCAGCGCTCGCCTCTCCTCCTCCAGCTTAGTTCTCACCTTCTTCTCTTTATCGAGCTGCTTCACGAGCTCGGTCGCCCATACTTCCTTCTCTTCCCGTCGTTTCACCTCCGCAGCCAGTCGGCCCTCCCACTCACGTTCAACGTCTTCACGGACTTGGCGGAGGGGCTCGCCGAGGTTGTCTTCGTACCCACACACCACAATTTCGAGCTCTCGGATAGACTTTTGTTGCTCTGCAATCAGCTTGTCTTTTTCCGTTTCTGGTGCGTCAGGCGGGAGCTCAGGCCGAGCGAGGAGCGCAGCCTCCAGGGAGAGGATTTGGTTAGCTTGAGATTCTAATTGACGTCGAGCAGCAAGGAGCTCTTGCTGGAGCTGCATATCACGTCATCAAACTGCAACAAGTACGCAGGATTTGTGTACTGACCTGGTAAGGGGACATATCAAAATCAACTTTGGACGGGCTTGCTGGACGAGACTCATCCCCTTTGGTCTCGTCCACGGTCTGACTCGTCAGAATGAGCTTCGTCAGCTGCTGTATCCGCGCATTAAGGTCTTTCATCGCCTTGGATTCGTCAATTTGCTAGAAGACGAAAAGAATAAGATATAATGGCTCGTCAAGGGATCGTGGTTCAGGAATGTACATACCTCTCGTGCGCTCAGTCGCCGGTTCCTCTCTGGCGCCTCCGCTTCTCTCTCTGCCAATTTTGTCTTGAGCTCTTCAATCTCCTTGCGGTATCTCTCAATGAGGGCATCTGTATCGACAACTTCTTTCTTCTTCGCGCTCAGTTGTACACGCTTAATGCGCGACGCAAACTGCAGTGTGTTTGTGCTTTCTGATACTGCATGAACATCTGGGTTCATGGTGCAAACGACACTGATGCGAGCATCTCCAGAGAGCGAAGGCTGAAGAAGACGCGTGAGCTTGGAATTACGGTAAGGAACATGGTCGCTAGTGGCAGAAATAAGTTTTCGTCTAAAATTCAAAGGACACAGTCGCACCTTTTATTCTTGGCGGCATTATCTGCCAAAGTACTAATAACGCTTCCGAGAGTAAGAAGACTGACGAATTCCATCAACAATGATTGGCACAAGGACCGTCAGCAACAAACGTACCTGGTATTGATATACTTTCCTTCCCGCGTTCTCTCCTTGTCTGACGTTGCTTTCTCAGACCCTGCGAGGTCAATCAGGCTCTGGGGGTCAAAATTTCTCAGTCCAAATCCATGCCAAAGAAAAATGTGAGCTCACCAAAACTGACATTTGCACACTCCTCCCTCCGAGCGTCTGCAATCTCGTCCCTCCCGGCGTCGGCGGCCTCATACCTGGTGTTTGTCTACCACTCGACTCTGCCTTCCCCTCGCCTCTTTCTCTGCTTTCAATTACAAGCCTGAATACGCTGTGACTCCGACTACTCCTTTCGTTCCAATCCGTGCTCGCAGTCCTGCGATGTCTCTCTCCTCTTTCCATCACTTCGCGTACGCCCTTGAGACTGGTGACCACTTCCTCTCGAAGAGGTGCCAGGACACCCTGTCCAATGATTTGCACAGGTTGCGTCGCCGATACCGAAGGTGGAGAAAGCAGGTCGTAAATGGTTTCATTGTAAATCTCAAGGTAGGAGCAACGAAGAAGATATTCGCGCGTCGGTGTTCTCCTTATGTAAGAAAAGACATCTTTCATAGCTCTCGGGATGATACCTGGTTGGTCTTCATTTCCAGACTGACACATACTGAGCACTCGAGAAAGAGACTTCTTGGAAAGTACTTACAAGTGTGAAGGTCTTTCCACTTGCAGTCTGGCCATATGCAAATATGACGGCATTGTAGCCTTCCATCGCAGCACAGACGTGACTTCTTGCGACGGCGTTGTATATCGGTTTGTTTTCAGATCCTGTGAGGACCTCGTCAAAGTGGAATTCCGGAGGAGGGGTAAGTGTCGTTTTAGCATGTTGTGGCAAAAGTTTGATACTATTGGGGACGGAAATGTCCCAAACGTCCTGTGCGGTCGTTGGGCGAATCCTGAACAAAGCTCCACTAAGGACACATTCACCACGGACCAACACCAACCAAAGCGCACCTGATAGAAACGAGAACCTTGTCTTCTTTGCCGTATTCGGGAATGGGTAGCTGGCTTTCGTCAATGTCCCCCGAGACGTCTCCCGGCTCGAGCGTTTGAAAGTCGACGAGTGCCTCTTCTGGGTCGACCCTACTCACATCCATGGACATGTCTCCAGGTCCCATGAACAATCCCGGCGCGGGACTTGCGCCTCTCGGCGTGGAAGGTGTCTTGGGGCGTAATCCATCGTTATTTTTCGTTGGCGTCCCTGGAACGGATGCGAGAGATGCGTGCGTCGGTACTTTGGTAGTTCGAATCCGAGACTCGGTCGAGATGATCGCCTTGTATTTTTTGGCAGTATTGAAGACGGAGGGGGTGGTGAGATCGCTATTGGAGGCGACAGAGAGGGGTCGCTTGGGCGTGAACGGTGTGAGACGGGCTAGCTTGGATGTGGAGGGTGTTTCCATGGACATTGTGGAGGGTTCGCTGTTCGCATTGTGATGGCTACTGCTCTGTGTTCTTGTTTTTGTGTTTGCATATGTCTCTGACTTTGTGTTAGTAGTGGCGGTGGTCGTGGTGGGCGTCATCGGAGATGGTCTTTTCGTCGTCGTCGTCGCTGTCGAAGGTGTGCGCGGTGATCGTGAGGGAGGCGAGGTGGGTTTGATCAACCCTGGGAAATTGGCCAATACGCGTGGGGGATTCGTCGACGCGTCGTGGTCACGTGCCCCCAAGTCTCCCGAGGATTTGGTTTTCTTCACCTTGTTCAAAGCCATTGCGGTGAGTGCGCTGTGTGGGACAGTCTGGCGTGTGTGGTGTGATGCTGGAGCAGAAGGGAAGGCATGCCAGTGGTATGCAAATACTTGGCGTCGGCGCGTCGCACTATGCGAGGCTGCGTGGTCCGGCTCGGGTCAACCGAGTACGTCAATTGAATTGAGCAGGAGATTCGGTGGGTGCTTGCTAGTAGGTGAGTCACGGCCAGGCCAGGTTCCTGACATAACTGGGTACTAGTTGGAAACACTCCAATCTCGTAGGTTTTTCGTCGTCACGTATGGATTGAACCTGGCAAGTTGACGCAGATGCGGCCGTCGGTAAGTGATCGCCCACAAATTCCATCGACTGAACGAGCAATTTCAGCTGACCTCCGCATGAAGGGGCTAGCGAAACATAAAGGTCGACGATACTCCTCCCTCGTACTTGGGTGAGTGAACTGCTGGGGCTCTCAAGCCGGCCGAGGTCAAATCATATGGTTCTGACCCCAAAACTACAGGGCGCCCACTCTGAGACATAAACGTAGGCGATAAGGCAATCACCCGGAAATTATCTAGAGCACCATGGCTTGCATTCTAATCGCCATTTTCCGTATGGCATGTGGGCAGTCTACGTTTCCGTCCTGTCTGGGTGTGAGTCGCACTGCTCCGGTCGTCCACTATCATCCGCTGGATCGAGTCGCAACATGGAGGACTCAGAACGACGTGATCGTGATACAGCTGGTCTGTTCGTTTTCACCCATTGCACGTCAGAACAGGGATCACGCGAGTATACTGTTGTCTAACGATTGACAATTATAAAAAAAATGAAATGTCCAACGGTCTTGTAGTGTAGCGGTTATCACCTGGGATTCTGATACCATCTTCCCAAAACCCAGGTTCGAGTCCTGGCATGACCTCATCTTTTTATGTTTTCCTTGCTGCTTGGAACCACTAGGAATCATGTTGTCCGTCGTCATCTTGGAATATTTTGCTGGGTGCTTCACGCAAGTCATGGCCTAGTAAGTTATCTCCTGGTCTTTCAAGTTGCTTAATCTGCGTGATTCTTTAGTTGAAAAGACTACTAATGGGATCTATACTCGGAACTCGGAACAAAACTTAGGATTGATGCAGTCAGGACTACAGACATATCTTACCGCGAAATTAGCCCCGAGATAAGTGAGCTTGGCAGCTCTCTCACTGCGGCTTCGAGAAGTCCTTCGATAGTGGCATTATACGATAATCCGGAGGCGAATTCGTTTCCAGAGTCATTCTTACCCCCGCCGACACCCAAGTATGGGCCCACCGCCGACGTCGTCATCGAAGCCCTGCAAGGGACCGTCGATCTACGCACCGTCGCAGTGACCTCCTCGACGCCATCGCCGCTACCTCGCAATCCACCCTCCCACCGGCTCACCCAAAGCTTCTTTCATCTATATATCCGGCATCTTGGGTACACGGTTCGAGTCCGGACGAGCTCGTCGCTTGGCGTCTCCACGCCAAACAATAACTAGTGCTCAAAGACGACCACGTGAATGGGATCTCGTGATCCGACCTGCGTTACTGTACGGCAAGGGTGCGCCCCTGTTGGATTTCGGTGTTCGAAGCGGCCATCTCAGACGGGCCCGCCAGGTAGCTTCGTATTGGGAAACTCGGGGGGACGGTTTTCGCTCATTCATGCCGACGATCTCGCGAATGTGTACGTCCGAGCGGTCGAGAAGGTGCCCCATCCTCGGTGGGCTTTACGATAGACGCTAGCAATTGAGCCTACAGAGTCCGTCGAGGAATTTAATTTCTTTCGGCAGCTGATCCAGGTGACAAGGTGCCAAGGGACCGCATGGGTTGGATCGAGCCCTGCGAATCGTGCGTTCGTGGTTTTGTCTTGTAGTATTTGATTTGGTACCAATGGTTGTTTGGGCGGTGGACAGTATTCGAGGAGGCTCTAGCGACCACGGTTATCATTCGCCCGTACTTTGCCAAGTCCCTCCTGGATTGGCAGCTAAGGAAGCCCGGGTTGACGGACGGGCTGCCCCTGTACTATGCTGCCTGAAAGGCGTCTCGGGGTTACCAGCCAAAGGAGGAACTCTGGATGGATGCGTTTGAGGCCTCGATCTACAAAAGCCTCGACCTTCTAAAACGCCTCTATTATAACAGCTTGAAACCACCTCTCCTGGTTCACTGAACTATGTAGGCGAGAAGCGCAGGAGCTGTGACGTGTTCTTGCGACGCTGGCGGTTACCCGGCATCGACACCACTATCGACGCTCCGTCAGAGGCTCGTGAAGCCGTGACCCACTGCCGAGCATGACCGGTGACCCTCGTACGACCTTCCTGTCATTAATCCCCGCCTCCTCACCAAGCCCTCGCAGTACATATACTATGTCTGCGACCGTGGCTTGAGCACGTTCTTTGATGGTATCGTCAAGTACAAGTACGACACGGAGACGCACGCACCGACGTATTGGTCCATGCCCCCTGGGAGCCGGTATTCGTCCCCAACCCCGAGGGCACCCCCGAGGACGATGGTGTACCTTTCAGCGTCGTCCTTGAAGGCTTTACAGGGAAGAGCTATCTATCGGTGTTGGATGGAAACCGCATGAAGTAGGTGGGCAGAACGAGTATGGAGTGTACCGTTAGTTTTGGTTTTCGTCGTGCCTATCACACACACAAGCTTTGGCGGCCCGGTACAGATATCTGAGCATGAATGGTGACTGGATTTGGGGAAAGTGATGTATGATATTGATTCAGGAATCGCTGGTGCTCTTGTTCATTAGGAGAGGTATATTGATGATGTTAAGCAACCGCCAGAGAATCTGTGTCCTGCATACAAATTATCCAAAGGTATCTAAGGTCCTTTTGACGTATGCAAAGAATTGTTCGTATCTACGAACAGATTACATCCAGAATACGGCTGCTACGGTAGAGGCAACTGCGAGTACTTCAGTGCCAGTAACAATGCACCGTGGAAAACATGCACGCACCAGAAAGTAGATCCACTAGGCACCAATATGGACATAGAGGATCTGTTGATCCATGGGGATGTCGCTCGAACGAATACTCCTCAATGTCCTGTGCAACGCCAGAGCTGCTCGAGTGTGATCCAGGTGACCAGACTCGTCCACTAAATTATCATAAAACCTCGATGTGATCTCGTTTGTGTGCGCGTCGTCAACCGCCCACATCGTTCCAATGACTGAACTGAACCCGGCGAACTGCATGGCCGCAGCAAGATGAATGACCTCATCGGGACTCTCCTCATCTCCAGCAGTTGTATGACAAGCCGACAGATACGCAAACCTGGCGTTCCGCAAGTCATATTGCATGATGTGTTCAATCCTCAATAGTCCGTCACCGAACGCAAACCCGGACTTGAACGGGTCCGTCCGATTGGGAATCCCATGACAGGCGAGGTGAACAAAGTCGTTCTTGTTCAATGCTTCGCCAACCCTGACGATGCTTGCATCCTCGTCTTGAATGCGAGTAAGTGTTGCAACTGACCCAATACGTTGCGATATGGTGGATAGTTCGGTGTTCACCGAAGCGAGCATTTCCTGTCCCGGAGCCTGCGCCTGCCCTACGACCAAGAAACGATGTTGTTTCAGCGATGGATCTGATGAACTTCTCTGTCGCGCGCGAATGAGGGCTGTCAATGTCGGTGTATAGGACGAAATATAGAGATCCGATAGCATGGGTTGGCCATTCCTAAACGGACCGGCAGCGTGCAATGGGAGAAGCGAAAACTCGGCGGTCGGGCACCACCAGATGTGCGATTGAGGAGGACAGCAATCCTGAAGGATTTTCACTATTGGAGAAATAACCATGTCCCAGAGCTTTCGTAGAAAAAATTGGATTCTCCTTGTCATGTCCTGGAACTTGGCGGAGTCAATCAGAGAATGAAGTTCCAATGATAGTTCAGAGACATCAGCTTTTGTGATGGGAAGAGCAACATGGATGGGATCTTGGTGGGATAGAAGCACCAGTGCATCGCAACCGTATTGGCTGGCATTTATAATGACCACTGGACCACTGGCAACAGCGACCTGGAGATCAGAGAACAGTGGAGGCTGGAGGAAACGAGAGAGGCCGGGCAGGTTTCGAATATCAGTGATGATATCCTGCAATTGGACGTTGAGACGCCACGCCCGACCATGCTGAGAGTCCACATTGGGAGGGGCATCAAACACACCACGAAGGGAAGTGGTGACCTGGGTGAACTTGTCCGCCAATTTCTTGCCTGTGTCGCCGGATGCCACAACATCATCAAGAGGTGAGCGAAGGCGGGTTAACTGACTCCAGAAGACACCACGGCCTTGTTCAAGGAGCTCGACTGCATTGGTGGGATTGCCATAACGAAGACAGGCTGAAAACGCATCGACTGGCAGAGATGTCATGAGCTGTTTGAGTAATGCAAGATTCTGAGGAAGAGACGGGAGAGTGGCGAGATGGTGAACACTGAGACGCAAAAATGTTTGGTAGGCTAAAACTGTGGTACTATGTTTGCACTCTTCGGCTCGCTTGATCCATTGTTTGGCACATTCGAGATCAGCGGAGGAGACTGTCTGAGAGACATCGGAAAGCTGGGAATACAAATTGAATGCTTCCTCGAGGTCAGACACCTGACGGAGCTGGTTGAAACGGGTATGGAGGTAAAATGCGATGTTGTCCAGTGAATGGGCTCGATAAGGATGCCCCTGTGGGCGAAGTTCCAATGCATTGCGTTGGAACGCAAGTGCCTCGTCGAGGTCAGACACCTGACCGAGCTGCTTGAAACGGGAATGGAGGTAAAGTGCGATGTTGCCCAGTGAAAGGGCTCGATGAGGATGCCCCTGTGGGCGAAGTTCCAATGCGTTGCGTTGGAGCGCAAGTGCCTCGTCGAGGTCAGACACCTGACCGAGCTGCTCGAAACGGGAATGGAGGCAGTTTGCGATGTTGCCCAGTGAAACGGCTCGATGAGGATGCCCCTGTGGGCGAAGTTCCAATGCATTGCGTTGGAGCGCAAGTGCCTCGTCGAGGTCAGACACCTGACCGAGCTGCTCGAAACGGGAATGGAGGCAGCTCGCGATGTTGCCCAGTGAAACGGCTCGATCAGGATGCCCCTGTGGGCGAAGTTCCAATGCATTGCGTTCGAGCGCAAGTGCCTCGTCGAGGTCAGACACCTGACCGAGCTGGTTGAAACGGGAATAGAGGCAGCTCGCGATGTTGCCCAGTGAAAGGGCTCGATGAGGATGCCCCTGTGGGCGAAGTTCCAATGCATTGCGTTCGAGCGCAAGTGCCTCGTCGAGGTCAGACACCTGACCGAGCTGCTCGAAACGGGAATAGAGGTAGCTCGCGATGCTGCCCAGTGAAACGGCTCGATGAGGATGCCCCTGTGGGCGAAGTTCCAATGCATTGCGTGCGAGCGCAAGTGCCTCGTCGAGGTCAGACACCTGACCAAGCTGCTTGAAACGGGAATAGAGGCAGCTCGCAATGTTGCCCAGTGAAATGGCTCGATGAGGATGCCCCTGTGGGCGAAGTTCCAATGCATTGCGTGCGAGCGCAAGTGCCTCGTCGAGGTCAGACACCTGACCGAGCTGCTTGAAACGGGAATGGAGGCAGATCGCGATGTCGCACAGTGAAACGGCTCGATCAGGATGCCCCTGTGGGCGAAGTTCTAATGCTCTCCGTCCGAGCGCAAGTGCCTCCTCGAGATCAGCCATCTCTCCTCCCTGGTCGAACCGGTCTCTGAGTGAACAAGAAAGTCTTTCTAGTGACCTGGCGTGACTAGAATGCCATTGGGGGTGGAGTTGTAATTCATTGCGGCGGGAAGTGATTTCCTGGTCGAGTTCAGACATTGGGACAGAGCCAAAGACGTGGATTAATCGTATCCTGCTCAAATGTTAGGTCAGGTAGCTAGTCCCTTGATTTACAGGCATACCTTTCGCGAGGTCTTTGTCGTTGCGGATGGTGATCGTTGGGAAGGGTGTGAGAGAGCAAGCCGGGCGCCGCATGCGACTCACACCACGAGTTTGTCGCTGAGGTAACTGACGCCCATAATCTCCATAATCTCCATGCTGATACTCATGTATAAGGAATGTATCCATCAGTGGCAGATAGTCTGGTCATTGGTAGAGATATCGACTCACAGAATGCACCGCGCCACACTCCTTTGCTGAACCCGAGACACCAGCCTTGGTGACAGTAACTAAATTATAAGGATATATTAGTATACAGGCCTGAATTTAGACGAACCAAAAGTGTCTCAGTGGGCGAAATGACATACGATCACGATGGTGCTGTATTGTCATAGTATCGTCTGCACAATAAGAGTAGTTCACCGACATCCATCCCCTAAGTTTGTGTACCACTGGGCATCCAACGTATCAAAATACCACGATTACCCACACTGCAAACAATGTACAGAAAAACGATCCAAATGGTCTAGTTAACGCATGATACAGTGGCCATTGCATGATGAATGCGACGTGCAAAAAAAAGACGTTTCGTTCCACACAGAAAAATCAATAAAATATATTACAAAAAAAGTTCGATCCGGGTTGAAAGAAAAAGGCACGCGAAAAGAAGAAAAGAGAAAGCCGAGTGCCACTGACACTGCAAGGCCCGATAATCCACAAGACACTAGAGTGTGTCTAGGTATCGGCACGCACGATCAAGCTGCGCCGACGTCTCCCTGACCTATTCACTCGCATCAACACCACACGCAACGAGAAGCAAAGATCGAGGCCAAAATTCAAGCTCACATTTACGGCCGAAAAAGGCTCAAAGTGATGCCCAGGGACGTCCCAAACCGGAATCGGCTGTCCAACCAGGTCTTCCCAAGGTCCTACAATGTTATTATGTTGCCCAATGTCGTCACGTTCACGGAACCACGCAGGAACGTCCTCCATGCCATCGGGACAGAATCCTGCAGTACAGCGCAAAAACCCAACAAATGTTTTCCGGGTTTTGGACGCTGGGTACGTACTTGTCCAAGAGTTCCGTACTCTGTTTGAACTGGCGCACGACCAGCGCTGTCATCGAAGCATCGACGATACGCTCCTGATCTCGGAGAACATGATGGATGATGGTGTCGGACAACAACGGCGGTGTTGATGGTGGGGGTGGATCGATTAAAACGACGCCTTTCACCTTGACACCGCGAGTGATCAGAATCCCGGCGATTTCAAAGGCGACGACGCCTCCAAACGACCAGCCTGTGGAAAAACGGATGGAATCAGACCTACATATCACACGGGTGTGAATGGAGAAATCGTCGGACCTCCAAGCACTAAAGCGGTATCGTTGACATGTTGCTCGATCGCTACCGCGTACGCTTGAGCCATTTCCTCAAGCGTTTCCCATGGCTCATCGCAAAATAAACGAGGATTGCTGATCCCCCACACGTCGCGGTGCAACGGCAACAGACGCTCGTAGTGACTGACAAGGCCACTCCCATCATACACGAGGTAGAGCGGAGCGCGCATACTGTCTATGCACTGTTGCAACGGGACAAGAGCAACCTCGGATGGGTGATGGTGACAGACTGGAGATTCCCCACCCTGTATCTTGGCGTCCAAGAACTCTCCGTCGTCCAGATCGTCCACTAAAAAATCGCAAAGGGCTGAGAGCGTAGGACATTTGGTAAAAATGTTATGCGGAATGCGTCTGTTCAACGCAGCCCTCAATGCCTGCTGCGCCTCAATGGACCCCAAAGAATCCAGACCGAAGGTTCCAAGATCAGCGTCGTCTTGAATCTCCTTACTGTCCGCGATCCCAAGCACCTCGGCTATGATGTTACGAGTGCGCTCCCTGTCCACGCGTGAAAGAGGCTTCTCAAAGATGTCCCCGCTCTCCGAGACCAACGCTTGCGGCGAGGGCGGCCCACTGCATCTCGGATAGAATTCGTCCACGTCGTTGACGTCCATTTTGTCGAGACCAAGACCAGCGACGCAGAACATGGTACTACGGATATTGGAACGGGAACGAGCAAAGATGACGCTACGGGGAGAAGAAGGCGTAACGATCGAATTGGAATTGGTGCGCATACGACCTCGGGACCCTCTTTGATCCGCTGCAATGGTCAAGCCGCGATGAAGGCTCGTCAACCGGACCCTACAAAACTGTGCGCCTTGAAGCTGCACAATGACGACAGGCGGGTCGCATTCCAGGACAGCTAATATATCTGCAATGACAAAATCGCGGGGAGAGATCCGATTGTTGTTGCAATAGACAGTGCAGGGGTGTTTGTCGTCGACAAGATCACGTAGTACTTTGAGTAAGCCGACACCACTGCATATATACGCGTCCGAAATATCGCCTCGCATGTTGACCATGAAGCCCGCGACATGCAGCAACGTATCCAGAAAGACAGGTTGTACGCCCAGAGAACCAGACAGTGCAATACGCGCGATACCGAAGGCGCCGTCACCACTAACAGTCAGTGATTTGATCGTATGATAGTCCTTGGCATAGTCCACGACCCGAGGGAAGACCACCTCGTATGCAGTATGCGTACTAAACACCTGTGGTGTTTCCTCCTGGGTTGTGAGAACCGCACGCCGAGCGTTACCCGGGAGTTCGAGAGCGAGATTCGACGTCGTTTCTCGAATGGAAGAAAACCGCAAGTCGCCATGTGCGTGAACATGTTCTTCGCGCGATGACTCCAATCTTGACGTGATGTTGAAGGAGCCTGTCCCGTCCCCGTGGACGGTAACGTGTGTACGAATGATCAAATGGATATTCCCCTGAAGCACGAGAGGGCGAGAAAATGCTACGGCACGTAATACGGGAATGCTCCTTCCGAAATCCAATTCCATGTAGCGTTGTGCGATGACTGCGCCAGCGAGAGCCTGTTCCAGGTACACGGACGCGGGGCACAACGCATGACCACCGACTTTGTGCCCTTCCATATACCTCGCCAGACATCTGATGGGCGCCCCAAAGATCGCCGCATTGCCGTTTTGTCGAGACGGGTATTGAGACCAGGAGGTCAACATCGGGTGGTCAGGGATTTGAGGCTTGAGCGTCGGCTCGGACGTAGCGTGAACAACGCGATCGCTGTGAGGCACCCAGAATTTCTGCGAGTCAAAGGATACAATGGGAAATCGACGCAAGAACAAGCAGAGCGTTCTTCGAAAACGCGTCGCCAATCCACAGGAACAGTGGTTCGGTACAGTTGAGCCAAGCTATCTGTTAACGTGTCCCAGGTTGGCGTTTCTTTGAGCATCGATGGAAGACACAACGTCCCTCGGGACAGCGACAGCGTCGTCTCGATCATAGGCAAACAGATTGCGTGCGGCCCAACGTCAATCCACACATTAACTTGGGAGGAATCCACATATTGTTCAGGTTCTCGCAGACCCTGGGCGAACAGAGCCGGCTGACGACAATGCTTTACGAAGTAGTCGGCTTGGAACGTCAGATCGTCACCCACAGGAACGACAGTCCCATATACGTTGGATGCGATGGGGATGGATGGAGGATGGATAGGGAGTGTCGCGACATGATCCCTGAGATCGTCCAGGATTGGATTCTAGTTGGACATTGAGAATGACAGTCTTGCAACCGAAAGCGAGCGTGAGATGGTTTGCTAATGTTCGTAGGTCTTCAATGGATCCTGAGACCACGCAGGATGTCTCCGTGTTTACGCATGGGTCGTCAGAATCTGCGCGGACGGAAAGCTGATGGAGATCATCCCCGTTTTCTCGATGGTGCACGCCCGTGACATTAAACGAGCCCTTTTTTCTACGATGGAGAGGACAGTCTCGATGGACAGCCTTAGCGTTGTGAGCTCGTGGACGGAAAGCTGATAGAAATCATCCCCGTTTTCTCGATGGTGCACGGCTGAGACATTAAACGAGCCCTTTTTGCTACGATGGAGGGTCTCGATGGACAGCCTTAGCGTTGTGGGCTCAAGGTCAGACGGACGAAGTCTCAGAAGTTAGGGTTGGATTCAGCTGAGTTGTAATTCTTAGCCTAGGAGCTAGTATCTACTACGTCTATGCTTATTTTCTCATTTCTGCAGTGACTGTCTCTTCTCCAGAATCTTCTTATTTCCGACTCTTGTCTTTCCGTTCCTGGTGCCAAATGGATACACTTGAGCTCCAGTGTTGGATCTACGGTGGAGACTTTGACATGGTCTTTCCTGTCGACATATCAAGGACAGAGACCGTCGTAGCCCTCAAAGAAGCTATATGGGATAAGAATAAGAATAAGTTCTCCGCCGCGTCCAGCGGTACACAAGCGCACGCTCTCAGTCTCTACTCCATCCCCATGCCCGATGATGAAGACTTTGATGCCACGCTCGAGAAGTGGACGTTCGAAGGCAAACAACGCCTCAACTCGCAATCCAAATTATCCAACCTGAACCTGTCCGATGGCCTCATCATCGTTCGTGGGCCCATTCCTTGTACGCGTTGATCATCGTATTCTGTTATCCTTCTGATGGCGAACTTTACTTCTCAGATTCACGCTCAGTTGAACCCACTGTCGTTCTCCCAGACATGACCATTAATTGCTGGGTGCGCGGTGACACGATTAGTAGCATCTTCCCCGTCAAAATTTCGAGTACCAAGACTGTCCACTCCCTCAAAAAAGTCATCAAGAATGAGAATCCAGTGACATTTCGCGATGTAGACGCGGATGAGCTCGCTCTTTACAAAGTTTGTTTTCCATGCGGCGAAGATGACTCCCTTCAAGGTGTGCTTGGCGCTCACACCATCTCCATGCTGGGGAACCCTTTGTGGGCTTCACAGCAGCTGTCAGTTGTTTTCAAGTCACTTCCTCCAGACCACCTCCATCTCATCATTGGTATGTGGCATTTGCGATTCGAACTTGACTTCAATGACGAACATTCTTTGCAATCCAGACTACTTGACTTTGCAATGTTGGATTCGCGGGGCAGATCCTGCACACTCATTTAGAGTCATATCAGCGAAAGCCAGGGTTGATGATCTGAAAATTTCGATCAAGGCGACATGCAGCCCAACATTTGGTAATCTATCCCCTTTTCGCATGATACTCTACAAGATTCCAGTAGACGGGGATGCCGAGCTCTGCGAGAGTCTTGGTGCTCTAGGATCGGGTCAACTTCTACAGGGGAAGCAGTTGGTGGAAGAGGTCTTTGCTGACGTTCCTTTTTCTCAGATGCCACGTGTTGTCGTCGAGCAGGTCGAAGAAAGTAAGCAAAGCCATGACGGTCTTGATTTGTACTCACCCAGACTCCGGATGTTGTATTGTAGTACGCAGCGTTGCAGCTGTTCCTTCTACCCCCCGCTCGATTTTTTACCAGGAGTGGGCTCACAGGCTGACAAAGAGCCCTTCCGAGCAAGGAGAACCCTCAAATTTCAACATCTTACAGTCGACCAATTACAAGATCGAGTGGTCCCGACCCCGTAAAAACACTCCAACCATCCCAGTCACGCTACTCCACCCCGTCTTCGGCCAGTTTGTCGACGACTGTCGCACTCACGAGCCAACCGTTGACGATAATACCTTTGTTTTGGAACTTTCCTTACGAATGTCCGACATCTTCGAAAAAGAGGGTCAGCGACGGCAAGAATTTATCGACATCTTACGCTTCCAAGGAATAAGGATTGTACCGAACTCCATTGGTGGTTTCCACACTGATGGAGATGCGCACGTGAACGGTCGTCGCTACTTAATCCTGGAGGTGAAATCTGAGGTCAGTTCTAAAGGCGCCGAGCCTTACTGCCAAGCAATACTCTACTACTTAGAAGGAAGCAGAGACGAGGCGGTGAAGGACGCGCAGTTCAATTTTCCTTGTTTCATAATCACCCTCTTTGGTGAGTTCTGCTGCGAATCCGGTTCCCCGCCCGCTGATGAAACACGTCAGGCCCTCACCTCAGTTTCTCGGGCGCAGTCTGGACTGGCCGCCCCAGTTACCAAATTCTCACCACCGTCCTACCTTTGTTCTGGCATCCGACCGATACCGTGATGCGCCAATCTGCCGCTCGTCGTATTGGTGCATTCAGGAAAGCCTGCCAATCGCTGAGGCAACTCTACGAGAGGTATGATCATGCTCCTGCAGACTTCAAGGACTTGCAGCCAGAGTTTCCGCATCCTCGCTGCTACACGAGCTTGGATGGGAAGGACCAGGTGGGTTTCAGGTACATCCGTACTCTGGAAGCTAGCAATCCGCTCTTCGTCGTGGAGACAGATACTGGCGAGCGACTCTGCGTCAAGTTTGCGCGGACATACGCTCGAGCGGTGCATCAGCAGTGCGCAGCCTGGGGAATCTCGCCATCGCTAAGGGGATTCGAAGCCGTCCCAGGAGGGTGGGTCATGGTGGTCATGGATCTTCTCAAGGAGTACGAATGTCTTCCGCACGTCACGCACAGCCTCTCCCGCGAACAGAAGAAGAGGCTGAGAGACGAGCTTCGGAGGAGGCTGAAAGATCTTCACCAGATGGACCTGGTGCACGGAGACGTACGTGATGCGAACGTGATGGTGACGAAGGACCGATTGGGATGGAAGTTGGTCGACTTTGACTGGTCGGGCAAGATTGGGGAGGTACGATACCCCATGAACGTGAATCGTGCATCGTATTTGCGACGACCGGAGGGTGCGCTTGATGGCGAGTTGATTCTCGCTGACCACGACATGGAAATGGTAGACTATTTGTTCTGGTGACTTCGAGCAGTTGACTCGCTGGACGACATAAACAAGTCGACGCCGTCCAAATAACTAAGTAGGAAGGAGGTATAAAACATTGTGATTTATATTCTAGAAAGGAGTGCAGTAATCCAGACGATGGATAAATGTCAGGTGCATAACGTTACATAGTAAGAAGAAGGCAAACCGAATCGGTTTGCCGTGCTCATTCGCACTTGAGAAGGGCTGGTTAAAAAACGATACATGTAAGTACACTATTCAGCACAAACATTGATGTCAGGGAGATCAGCGAGATCATTGGGTGATTGAGGGGAGATGGGTGGGCAGAGTTTGTCCACATCAGGTCAAGTACCAGACATACGACTCAAATGGGATGATACAGAAACGTACTCGCTTGCAGGTCTTGTCCTCGTTGCCTGACTGTGCTGTGGTGGATCGCACGCGATCTTCCGCTCTCGACAGGATAAGCACGCTGGGACATACTTGCGTCAGGGATAGCCTAGCCCCGGGACATGTAGCAAGGCAGCTTAATCTGTGGGCGGGGATGTGCTGAACCGCGAGTACGAGAACAGAACAGCATCTTTGCGGCGCTGAAAGAATGTGAGTGATGCCCAGGGACGTCCCAAACCGGAATCGGCCACCCAAACAAGACATCCCAAGGTCCTACAATGTTATTATGTCGCCCAATGTCATCACGTTCACGGAACCACGCAGGAGCGTCCTCCAAATGGGGAGGATACCAGGATACCGAAGAATACAGCTCCGGAAGACTGGCAATGTGGCGTAAAGGGAAGCACCCGTGTTGAGATATTGCCAGCTTCCTTGTCCAGAGAAAACGAGGGTCGCCTGACCCTCGCGCGGGTGAGAGATGATGGTTCTGTCAGAATATGAATATGGCCGGAGCGTCCAGTTGCAACAAGAGCATATACTACACCGTAGCTTGTATAGTATATGACAATCCCAGATAATTGCATGTACCCGGGTATGATCGCGGGACCAACAGGACAGCCGCCTCGTGAGCGTGAGTTGAGTTGAGGACCTGACGGTCGACAGAGATCTTTCTCTGGGCCCTGAGCATCTCGATTTCAATCTGAGTCACTGGATTCTCTGAGACCTTCGCATCCTTGTCGAGCGGAGAAATGAACAGCTTTTGGAACCTTGACACATTAGCACCCATCGTCGTGCAGGCAGTGGCCTCGGTAGGAGACTGCGACGTATGTTGCGAGGGGAAAAAGAAGGCCCCGGCGATCTCAAAGACACGATGGACCGTCATCCAGGTTCTGTTGCCAATGTCTGAAACCTCAGTGGGCGACGACACCTGGCTTCTTTCCATCACCTTCGCGAGCGTGGCCATTGAGGTGGTACTGTTCCCGGAGGGCGGGATGATGGTCGCATCGCAGACTGTGCGAAACCTCGGTGGATGGTTCTTTCGTTGCGGTGCCGATCTTGACCATACAGCTGCGGATTCTGTGAGTGACTGGGTAAAGCTGACGACGAAACCCGAGATTCTGGATTCCGGACCGCCGGGCCGGTGCAGACTGTCGCCTGACCACATCGTTCCTTTTTTAAAAAAACACAAACGAGATTCAAGATATAGATATCGAAAACAGTTTTGTAGCTACCAGCCTACCCGTGATGCAGACCTCTGGAGCCCATTTATCTTGGCGACGGCAGACTTCTGTAATACGATCAAACCCCCACCGCTCCACACTCTCATTGTTCCATGGGCTCTCGAAGGCCTCATTGGACAGTACAATTTACATGCAGTTATCTTGTCTACGTGGTGATGTATCGCACAAGAATTTACAAGAAGAGTACCAGAAGACTACATAGTGGGAGAACGAACACTCGAACAAGGTTGTAAAAGAGATGAGGAGTCCTCCGTCAACGTTCACCTGTCCGAAAGCTCGCCATTGCTCCCCACTGACAAAAGTCCATCGTCCATCAGCGCATAAACGCTGTTGTAGATGAAGGAGGATTGTGACCAGACACAGCCGACGTTGTTCAAGCCTGAAAGTCTTTCTCCGTTAGTGGCTGCCCTTGAAACAATTTGCCCATGTGCGTGTGCGTGAAGGGTAGCCCTCTGTTCCGAATGGCAAGTAGCGCCCACACGCAAGGCAGCGGCGAACCAGAGAACCTGATTTCGTTCTCTGCGAAACTACCAGGGATGTCGAACAGATTCCACCGGAGTACTCCATCGTTTGGCGAATCCGTCGTAGGTACATCGAGGAAACGACATAGTCGGATATACGCTTGATAGTCTCTAAGATAGAGCTGCCCAGCGAACACGTTGAGCTGGTCGATCAGAGCCCAAGGCGGAGTCCAGTCGGAGGCCAGGGGAGGGATGGAATAAAGTTGGAGATCGTCGGATGGTTTCATTCTCTGGGATGTGCGGGGTGCATACACGTGAAGGTGGACGAATTCGCTTTCCCTGATGAATGGCATCAAGAGATTAGCCTCAAATGGGCTCAGCAGAATGAGTACTTGGTCGCGGTCCTTCGAGGGTTTGCGGGAGAGGATCCACTGGACAGGTCGAAGATATTGATCTATGGTCCCGAGAGTGGACTCGGGTCTGATCGCATTACAGAAGTCCGCTGTCGCCAAGATAAATGGGCTCCAGACGTCTGCATCATGGGTAGCTGCAGAACTGTTTTCGAGCGTTGTGAAGACCGGATGAAAGGCGCTGGCGGAGTGCAATGGAGGAAGATTACCAGTGTTCACGAATTTGAAGACGTCGGGATGAAGGTTATGTCTCGCCGGTATTGCATAGGGAGGCAGCTCCACCTCTCGTTCACGCTCCCGCTCACGGTTAACCTCCCGTTCTTGCTCTTCTTCCATATGTGCATTGGGAAGTGATAGAACCCCCAGGTCTTTACAGCGTTGGCGGATCCCTGGATCCAGCGCTGACAACGTACGAGGGGCATTTTTAGTCCCACGGGGTGCATATAGATCGACCAGCGATTTCAGTTCTGGCTGAAGCCATACATCCGCCAGTTGATCTGACCCGACCTCATTACTGCAAAAACGGGACCAAGCGCCGTGTCTCGATTTGTGGTTCATGCCTTGTTGTGCCCAGTAAGGAGCTCGTTCGTGTATATCGGTGCAGGTCTCGTGTATTGCCCAGCATAAAATATCGATGGTAGACACTTGGGTGTTCGAATCTTTTTTGCCGACCACAGCACGGATTGTCTGATCAACCCTGAGTGGTGCAAAGAACATGACCGAGTGGCCATGACCCAACTTGCGCATCCGCATGCAGCCTGAGAACCATACACCGTGAGACTGAGACATCGAATGATAGTGCTGAGACAAACCTTGCACCAGCTGATCTTTTGTGACCTTGGGGCCTAGTGTGACAGCTGCTCGAGACCCGATAGGGAGTTTGAGGTCGGTGCCCCTTGTGTGTGCATGATCCAGATAGACAACGCAACGATCTAACTGCTGAGAAAGTGGCGACGATAGCAATGATTGAGTGGTACCATTTTTCGTGAGTACGCTCAATTCATCATTCTCGTTGAAATAGATGGCACCAGCAGCATCCCGGGCGATGTCGAGCCATGCTTCGGTCACTTGACGATTGGTAAGATCAAGGATTTGTGCACCAACATCCAGTAAGACACGAATTTCGGGCTGTTGCTCGACCACCATGTGCAGGAATTCAACCGTAGTCCGTCGTTTGCCATTCGCGTGAGTTAGCATATAAAAGTCATTTTCGGGCCGAAGAAGATATATGAGAACCATGGCATTGGTCCCTTGCTGGTGGTCAAGGTCGCACTGAGCAATAGACATAGGTAACAGCCATTGGCCGTCGTTCGTGCCCGAAAATCCTGGCGCTTAGTTCAACGACAGAATTGAACAACACAAAATAAACTGTGGGTTCACTCACCGGTTATAACCTTTTCTTGTTTCTCTGCCAAATCCCAGCTAGACACGGATAGTTTCGAAGGAAATTCTTTGGCTTCCTGTGGGAACACTACCCGCGAGAGATAGAAATTTATTGCTGCCTGGTTTCGACCGAAAAGCGGGAATATGACCTTGTCCCATTGCTCCGATGACTTGAGGTTGAGCTCGCCGAGTTCCTCAAGCGTGTCCGGCAATGTCTCGGAATCGTACTCTTTCACCCAAAGTGCGTATTCCACGGTTGGGTCATCCTGGTCTAGCAAGATCTCGAAAGAAACCCTCAGCTGCTCCTCACTGAGGCCAGTATAGTAGTAAGATAGGCACGTGAGAATGATAGTAATATCTGGATGGCCGAACTGGGTGTTGGGTGCAGGCACGTCTTTCGCGCGATATGGGATGGCAAACATTGTGGAGGGCTTGGAACGGTCGGAATCTCGCGAGCGCAGGTCAAGGCCATAGTCAACACGCCATCTCCGCTCCGTGAGAGCAAACAACAGGATGTTGGAGGCCAGGAGACCACGGAGTAGTAGTAGTCCACTCCATAGATTACTTTGGTGCAAACCATTAACGTACTCCTCCACCATGCTGAGTGTATCGGGAACTCCGAGCACATCTTCTTCGGATATGAAACTGCGAATCGCATCACGCAGGGCTGAAGAGATATTTTGAAACTTGAAAACGGGAAGTCGTCCAGCCATCACGTCTTCCGCAATGGATGATATTAGGTCTCGACCAACGTCGGAGGCTTGCTCAATGCGGATGTATGGAAATGATCCAGGTGGACCACGCTCATACTCCATGGAGTCAGGGACATATCTGGAAAAGGAATCTGCATGCTTCTTCGCAAGCATGAGGACCTGTTGAGTAATGGTCCATCGATCAGGGTATCCGTCCATGTGTTGCCGGTGGCCGATCGTGTAAATCAGTTGGAATCGCGGATGAAGGATCTCGTCGCTCTCGTCCAGGATATCTCGAGCATTAGAATGAATCCACGTTTGAAGACTCAGCCACTTGGATGCACTGTCCGAAGCACAGTGAACATCCCCACCGCGCTCGCCATGATGGCCAACAGGAGCAGCGTCCTTCTTACTCATGTAATCTGGTAACTGGCATAGCAGTCGAAACATGTCGCCTACAAGGCTGTGACCCGGCAGCTGTGTTAAATGATCAGCTGTATCAAACGATCATAGACATAATATTCGTGCTCACCGATTGGGCTGTCGTAATGTGCTGGTAAATCAATTTCTGAAGCTTCGGTAACGGGTTGGCGAAAGGTTTGCCTGTACGTATCTGCTCCTCCACACTCATCAACTTGAGTGATGCGACGTGCTCGGGCTGGACGAGTAAAATTCCATGCTCAGCCTTGCATTGAGACATGAGCTTGTGTAAATCATCGATCTGAAGGCTGATCAATTCGCCACTCTGGTTGTATTCTGGGGTACGAGTGAAGGGCAGGTGGTATATTGGCCTGTTAGCGAGCCCACTGAGGCGAGCAACGAGTGATTCGAACATTTGGACCGTCAGTGCTTTTGGAACAATGACACGGACAAGCTGTTTGCCGTCGGCGAGAGTGGAAGCCGCGATGGGAATGATCACAGATGATTTCCCCTCGCCCATGTTGACCTGCATTACAGTGTTTCCCCCGGATTGTGGGAACATCATCTCCATTGCAGCCGTTACCTGAGTGCGACGAATCAGAAAGTTTCCCTGAATCTGATACAAGAAACAGCATCGTTAGTAGGGACCATCTCCCGGACACCAGAAACACACCTGGATCAACAACCAATCTGGGTGGTCTTCAGGATTCCAACCGTCACATCCTTCGTTCTGCAATTCCATCGAAAACTCTTCTTCATGACCATCCAGAGTAAATCGGAGCAATCTCCGAGCACGCTGAAGGTCCAAAAGGAGTAGAGCTAACGACACCAAGCATTTCTCCCACTGTCCAGGGAGGTCGATCGACGACGTGGACGCGAGATATCGGAATAGGACATCTGCTGTGATCGGTAACCAATGGCCAAATCGCTCGAGTACTTGTTCATGCATCTCAGTTGTTGGACCAAGACTTTTCTTGAGGATGGCCAAAGCATCCATGTAGGTTACTCTACACTGTGCGTAGTGCTTTTCCAGTGGCTGGGTGAGAGTCTCCGCTGCTACTCTGTGTGGTATTCGGGAATCCTCGCGAACGTGTTGTGCGCTGGCATTAAGGCGGGTGATGTATGCCCGTTTGATTGAGGGGTTGGTCCGAAGAGACGAGAATAGTTGGTCCAATGTGGGAGTATCATTTGATGACATCTTGTTGCTCTTATAGCTGTCACGCAAGAAAAAGCTACGGGGAGGTAGTTCTGGCGCCGGTCGGCTTGAAAGCAGCTCATCCGGTGTGATCTGCAACGGCGTATGCTGATTGAGAACATATTCCAGAGACGAGACTGGTCGTTGAAGAGTGGGTAGTCCGTTTGCGAGGACACACATAAGATGTTCCTTGAGACAGAAGTTTCGACAGCAGCTGGAGAATAGTTCTTGGAGGCTGTCAGTTAAACCTGCCACATCCCAGTAACGAGAATCCAACGAGACCGTCGGAGGGGTATCAGATGACCAGTCCTTGAGCAACCGTTCGACAGCATCATCGACAACAGGCCACTTCGTGTGCCGGTCCAAATCCCTCTCCCCGAGGAGGAACCCATGAATATGATCCCGCAGGACTTCGTCAGTGGGACGATATCCATCCAGAATCTCGCAGCCAACATGGATCTGTAGATCAGATTGTGATTGTTGAGCAAATGCTATGAGCATCGAGAGGAAGGCAGCTTGGTCGCATGGTGAACAGTACGCCATTTCGGGAAGTAAGAATAACAGCTGAAAACGCCGACGAGTTCCCTCCCTCTTCTCCAGGGAGTCATGTACCTTGTTCAGTAGTGTCTGCACAAGATCGGGATTCGACCATATTCCCGGGCCGTCATCCAAAAAGGGTTCAGTATCAGTATCCGCACCGATGCTGTCGTTCCACAGTTCTGCCCAGTTCGATATAATATTTATAATGAGCACACTGGAGGGCCAGCGATGAACGGCAGATGCTGCAGTGGAGGCGATATCCTGAAGCTCCAAGTCCGAATCTAGGGTCAAGTGGTCACTGTTGTCACAGTCTTCCACGGATGGTCCAGTAGCATGCAGGGGAAATAGATACGCAGCTCGTCGCGCTGCACGCTTGTCTGCTGCACTGACGGGTTCTTTGTCATGTGCACTGCGATTCCAGTAATATCTATGAAGGATTTCCTGGTATGCAGAATTAATTTGGGGATATTGGGTTGCAGTCCAATTCCCATCGAGGGTTTTGAGTTTCATGATTGAGCGACACCCAGCTGACTGTAACAGACAAAGTGCCGCTTGGGCACCCGTTTTGCCCGTCAGTGGATCAGGCCTGTGACAGCTAGTCATCGCATGCAGATTGGCAAGATATTGCGTGCTTTCCAAGCTGCCATTCCCTGCCAAGCGACCCAGTTCAGCATCCACGTTGTAGATATGATAGGCATTAGATTCGTTCTCAACCCGAACACGATGATCGCCATGCTTTTCAAGAGGTCCATGCGGTATGATGATGCGTCTGGGAATGAGTTGTGCTGGAAGGTGAATTTTCTGCCGGAGAACGAGGAGGTTCTCTAAACCGAAGAGTGTCCCAACGCATTGATCCTCGTCGTAAACCATATCCTTGAAGTCACGGGACTCGAGTTCTTCCCGCTCATTGACGAAAAAGGACAACCCACAGCGATGCAATGCAACAGACAATCGCTGCACTGGTACATGCTGGAGAGAGTCAACGGGGGAAACAGAAATGAGGAGATTGTTGGCCCGGTGCTTGAGAAATGAGCTGATATCGTTGAAATGGCCAAGATTGTTGAGATGGACATGTTTATATAAATCCTCGCGATGGTCGAGATTGTTGAGACACTCGAAACACTGCGAAACCATTTCCCACGTTGGGCTTCGGATATCGACAAGGGTCTCGCGACCTCTGTACATACGAAAGTGTTCAGATGCGCAGTCAATCCTCCAATGTTCTGAAGACTGTTCCCACAGCAGTCCGACAGGGCGTATCTCGAGGGTCTTTGTGGACAGGTTCAACCAGTGAATATGTCCATCGACGAGCATTGGCGGAAGGTCTCCCCGCAGTTTAGTCGGAGGAATCAGCTCGAGGATATCACGTGATTCATTGCATTGTGCTCGGACCACTAGATCGTCACCTCGCAGCGAAAAGTGCACCTGCATGTATTTGAATCACGGTTATGTCACGAGGGGTTCAAGTTGGCGAATGTTACATACCTTGTGCTTCGACGTCGTAGCTAGGGTCGTGAAATCCATTCCTGGGAGATCGGATGGTATGAGAAAGAAGCCTTGCTGCAAACACTGATTAGCAACGTATGTTACATTGGAAGGTGCAGCATGCACGCACATCACGAAATATATGCTGGCATTCTGGAGAGTCCTTAATCGCACGTGGCAATCCACCCAATGGTTGACCATCCACTCGAAGCACACCATTGAGCAGGTCAAGGTGTACTGTTTGCGACGGTTGATCCCCGGTCGCTTTAGTACTGCATGTAAGCCATCGAGCATTCGGACACTGCAACTGCTCCCATTTGTGTACACCTGCCCTGTGGCTAGTGAAAATCTTGCCAACTGCGAGGTCAACACCATAATCTGAAGCATCTGCGAGGATAACGTCCCCCAAGATTCCATCGAGAGCATGAGCAAGACGACGGTCTCGTTGAAGGAGCAGTCGTGAATAGGAGTCAAAGACCACTGAAGGGTTGAAGTTAGCAGAGTTGTGCGGGCGCTCGAGATCCATGAATGAGACATACATTCGGGGTGCAGTGCAGATATTAAGAAGGTGCAAGAAAGCAGCGCATCGACATCCTCTGCAGAGTGGAAGAGCTCGCGGAGAGTAACAGGGTCAACATCAAATGTGCTTCGACACGTGACAGCCATGTCCCGCAGGAGATTGCTACGTTCTTCATTTGTAGGTGCCATCACCAGGTTGTATGATAGCTCCTGCACCCAGATGAACGCCTTCCTGCGTACACTTCGAAGAAGTGTGATGGTTCGCTGCGAAACGCGTTCGCTGGGGCTCGATGCAAGCACCCGTGTGAGCAACAAGGAAATCGTGCTCATCACCACGCTATCGATCGAGCTAGCCCCAACCTCCACGAACAAACTGTCGAGCTCGTCCAGAAGGGCATTGCAGAATGAGGAGTCTTGAAGGTCTTGATGCCAAATCCACTGTACCGCATTCAAATCAAGTGGTCCAACCTGAAAGGTCGCCTGGGCAAGGAGGTAATGAACATCACGATGACGGAAGTTGAGAGTTCTACTGCGCAGGCTCCTCAGGATATTGATCCACTGCAAGGAGGCGCCACTCCGCAAGTGTCCAAATGCAATGAATTCGTCGAGGGAGAAATCCGATGGACAATTTGCTTGAGAAGCTAAGATGTCGTTGGAGGTCCAACTGGTGGAAGACACATAGTTGATATTGTCGCTCATAACACTGTATGCAAAGTCGCACAGAGATTTGTTCTTCGTTTCTGGCCATGTTGAGAGGTGGTCCCTTAGCACATTGGTGTATTCTCTGTTGCCAAGTGCGACATGCTGGATCGCATAACGTAATGTCTGGTTATTTCCAGATTGCAGGCCCCCTGGATGAGAATATGCAAAGTGTATCTGGAAGGAGAGCGGTGGCCCTTTGCGCTCGACAAAGTAGGGCCGCAACGCGGGAACATGCGCAAGTAGGTTGTCCTCTGTCTCTGCATTGAATGACCAATGTGTATTAATAGGATGGTAGAGGTAATGCAAAATGCGGGAAGCGGCAGAACGCCAGATACGAAGGCACGGCGGGCATTGGAGTTCAAATATGACCACTTTGGCGTGTAATGGAGAGGCGGGAAGTGGTGATTGGGTAGCCTGTGTGCCCTCGGCCACCTGTCGCGCATTTGCAAGACTGGCAGCTTTTTGCTCCATGCCAACACGCCTAACAATATTTTCAATCGCGTCACATTCAACACGAGCCTTGAGCTGCTGAAGACGCGGGGATTCGTCATAATAAAGGACGGCAAAACTGTCTTGTGTAAATTCATCGGAAAGTACCGACCATCCCAGACGCGATTTCGACTCGCGAGCAGCGAGATATTGATACGCACGAGCAAGGCGATGCAGGCTTGTTGTCTTGCGCAGAAGCAGCATTCCCAGGAAATCTGCCAGGATTTCAGGGGAGTAGTCGGAAAGTATGGGAATCTCCTTCACAGCTAGTTGGTCGAGTGCGACAAAAAGCTCTATCGCAGTCAGGAACATAATGGAGTGATCTTCTGGATTTTCATTGCGCCGATTTCCAGTGCTAGCCCTGATCATGTATTTATCCATCAAAATCTCGAGCTGTGCGCATGCCTCCTCCACATTCGTGACACAGGCAAACCAATTATCGATGCCCTGCTCGACCGATTGCTCGACGTCATAGAGAGTAACGTCAGGGTCGGCATCATATGCCTCGTCAAAAAAGGACCCGTTCGAGGACAAGAAATCATCAATAGTGCCGCGATGATGATGGCTGGGGTGGAAACCAGTACCAAGGGGTGCGCGGGGATGATTCGCGAGAGCGTTGCGAATGTATTCACCACTGTCCAGGAGCAACAGTTGTGTGTCCCTCGTTAGTTCCTCCTGGGAAGGATTCCGAAATAGGGATGTGCGGGTGCTCAGCTGCTTCCATCTGGCGTCAAGAATGTCTCGAAGGCAAGTGCAAGTCTTCAGCGCCAGCTCAGAGAGCCATTCGGGGGGAAAGGAACCAAGCTTGCTTAAACGTCGGAAAATTTTGGATGACATCAGATAAAGGTGATCGCTGGAAAGCTTTGCGTAGTTTGGATCCCTTGCAAGGGTGCATATGAAGAATAACATGAATTCCTTGTAGGAGGCGCGTCCAAGAGGAGAACGATCAACGGACGTCTGTATTGCGACCCTGGTGAGAAGCCAAAGCGACGAGCGACGCCAAACAGCCTCGGCTGAGCCACCGAACCGATGCCGCTGGACAACATCGTCACGAACACGCTTGGTAATGCGAAGAACGTCAGTAGTGCGACCAACACCTCGCAAGATGCCCGCCAGAAGTGCAGTGATATGTTGTGAACGAGCGGCGGGAGGAGAGGGAAGGTCGGAGTCGACAGCGCTGGGGCGAGATAGAAAATTGGCGAGCTCGAATTGAAATTCCCCGTCGTCAAACACCTCGCTCGGCATCTCGACGGCCGACCACGGATACGAGCATATCAGAGACCCTGCCGTCTTATCTACAGCATCACTGCTCGGAGACACTTCGAAAGATTCGAATAGTGTATGATTCTCCCGCTTCGTGAGGACAACCGCAGCATTTTGAGGTCGGATGAAAAACACAAGAATGTCTATAGACTATCAGCACAGATCTACAGAGAACATGTGAGCGTACCTTCTGTTTGCATTCCACGCAGCTGGGAGATGACGTGGCCTCTGTCGAGGTGTTCAGACTGGACGGATGCTTGCAAGTTGTCTAGCATCTTTGTGATGCGATGCCATTGAGCCTGCGAGGTTTCTTCGACGTGTGCGCTATAAGCGCGGGCAGCAACGCATGCTGCATGAGCCAGTGAAAGATCGTTTTCTAAAGTATAGTCGTTGTCTTTTGGAAGCTCGACAGGAAAAAACACATGGGTAACAGCATAATCAAATGTTGTAGGAGTACGGTCGAATGCCGATGAGCTCGTCGTTTCAAGATCGGAATTATCTGCAACAGGCGGTATCGCCAACATGGTGGTGTAGGCGAAAATGCAGTGTGCAGCCTTTTGTGCTCAATACAGTCACCTCCCCTTACTACCGTCACCAACTTGAAGGCTAGCTACTTTAGGGATTCATCCGTCCTCATAGACGAGTCCACCGGCCTTGGAGCAGGAGGAATAACAATCGTGAACGACAAGACTGTCCAGGCTATCAACCTGCCTGATAGCTCAGACATCGAAATGATGTGGTGACACACCAAACTGCGCTGAAAAACAAGACCACCGCGTTGTCAGTTTGACAAGAAGATATTTACCTATAGATCGTTATGTGAGTTATTCATGATCATTTCCCTCGAGAAATCCCGACGTGAAGGAGATTTTTATTCTCTATCGATGGTTCAGAAACGAGCAGCCCATAAGGGCTAGGACACAATGCGGTCTATCCTCTCCAAGCCGCCGTCAACTTCGTGGCAGTTATCATTCACCCTGGGAACTTGGTCGACGACCTGGCCACTGGGAAAGGAAAGCGGTGGTTCCACAAGGAATGACTTCCAGCAACGCGTTGAATTTGCATCTCACGTAGCAACGTTATCAAGTAATCCCTCTAGTTGGAGCCGATGTGCTTGATGAATATACAGGTGGACGGGAACTTGTCCAGGCTCTCGTTGTGAACAAATTGGACCTGTACGGCCCCCTCGTAACTAGCGGACCCTTGCAAATTAACGATTTTTAGGGTCGATGGTATGGCGGACAAATTGTCCATATCGAACTGTGTGTCAGCCGTGAACTGGACGCTCTCCAGATTCAAGACGGCGATTTGCGCACTCTATGTCGTGTAACGAGACGGAGGGAATATAGGGTTGGGTTTGTTACTGGTTATAACGACCGGGAAATTGACTATTTGCATTTCCAAGGTTCAGTCAGATCAAGCCTCCAAACGAAACGATCAAACTGTCGATGCGTAACTTGAAAAGAAGTCTGGAACGCTCTCGACTGCCTCCTCGGTGGCGAGACTCGGACTCGGGAAGGGTATGTATGTAACCCCGACTAGCTTTAGTTTGGAACGTTGCGGCGCTACGATCTCTGCAGTCAGAACAACCTATGCGGGACTTTCTCCTGTATCCACCATTGGGCATAGCCGTGTAAACAACACGAGAATCGTCCTCTCCCTGTGATACAACCATTTCTTGACGAGGTGCTCGGCGCCGCTCTTGCACACCTTGGACCACCGAACGAATCCGTTCCGGAAAACATGACATAGTACTTGGCACCTGACGTTGGTCATGATCGAGGCAAGATATGATATACTAGTAACGACCTTTCAATTTTTTTTTCCAATGCGATTGAGGTTGTCAACGTTGTGGATGATCGACGGGTCCCTAGTCATGTTGAATTCTGCGTGTATTATAACGCTCGAAGTTCGACACGTCATTTAAACTTCGAAAGATTCAACGTGGCCCTCGGGCACGCCTGAGACTTAAGAGCGATGTGTTGAAACGACCGAAACCAGAGAGCACTGCAAGACAGTCACAGATGTCTTTCAAAATGTGGGCCCAGAAGGCATGCTGGAGATAGTTCAACTATCATCGTCCTCCATCCCGTCTTCGTTCCGCGCCCGACTGGTCCTCGTCTCGTAGTCGTCGTTTTGTGTATCCCTATCGTCGTTTTGTGTTATCCCTACTTTCCGTTCGTCCGTTGGGCACGCTCGTGTTCGTTCGTTCGCGCCGCCCGCATGCGCGTCCAGCCCGCTTCGGGGAGTCGAGTTCGAACGGCGACCGACCGACCGGGGTCCGCGCACGTCACGTGACGTTAAAACGGGCCGTAAAACGTTTGAGAGAACCAATAATTCGCTGTAGCCTACTACCATTAAGGCTCACGCAGTGTCAACTTTGTCCTCCGATTTAACCTTGTTTGATTCAGCGCAAGGTGGGTCGCTTTATGTCTCCGAGTACCTCTGTCACCACCAGGGGACTCAGATCAATTTCCCCGTCGATGTCAAAAGTGACTTTCAGTCAAGAGTGGGCTGCGAGTTCTTCGTTCAGTCAGGATGCACGAGTAGATCCGTGGTGGAGTTTTGAACGGCCACACCGGGTGTCCTTGCGACAAGCCTCTCGTTTCCTTTCCCCATCACCGTGTCTGCTCGTCGGTTGCTTCTTGTGTTTACCTCGAGCCCGCCCCGCCGTCTGACCCGACACCGGCGACGACCACGATGAACACAACATGCCTTTCGAGCGTTCCACGCCATCAACAACAACGCCGACCATACCTTCTACCACCAGGACTACAGCCATGCCTACGACGACGCCAACTGCCATTATATTCATGACCAGCACTTGTACTTGCCGGAAACCACTCACCATGATCACCATCATCCGCATGCGGTCCAGTTGCAGATCCCCCAGTTCATGTTCAATGGCCCACCCATATTCGCACCGAGTGGGGGTGCAGAGGTTCTCCCAGCAAATATCCTCGACGGTGGTCCAGTATCCTCCTGGTTCGCTAACAATGGGTTTGCACCGTGCGTCCCGTACCTTTCCCACTCCTCTCGCGTGCTTATCCTTCTTTTAGTTTCCGTTCTACTCTGATTTTGAGGCAGACCGGTTCAGGATCAACACCTTCTGATGGTGCTAGCACTGCTGCCTACCAAACCTGTTCCCATGATGAGGCGCAACACCCCCCACTTAATTTTTCCCCTCGTTTCACTGCGAGCGTGAACCCGCGACAGCAGCCACTTCCTGAACAACCACCCTCGCTCCATGTCCCTACGACCTATATTCCCGATCTCGCTTCCTCGTCCTCATCCACACGATCATCCAACATCACTTCGTACGCACTCTCCAATGCCCTTGTTCCAGATCCCGTTCACTCTCCCATAACTGCCCCATCCGCACTTGGCCTCCCAGTATATTCGGCCTCGGGCTACGATGTCCTCTCGATTCTCTCACGAGTGATGAGCCGTCCCAATCCCACCATCCAGCTTGGTCCCGTCGACTTTGCGTGCGCATTCGTTATCGTGGACGTGAGACGACACGACTGCCCTATTGTATACGCTTCTCCCACGTTCTGCCATCTAACGGGGTATAGGGAGTAAGAGGTTCTTGGACGTAATTACCGCTTCTTGCAGTCCCCAACTGGTAACGTCGCAAAAGGTGAACCGCGTCGCTTCGTAGCCCCAGAGGCCGTTTCCTACATGCGAAAGTTGCTTTCGTCGTCCAAGGAATGTCAAATAACCCCGATCAATTATAGAAAGGGCGGACAAACCTTTATCAATCTTGTCTCCGTCATCCCTGTTCGCGGTGTCGTACATAATATGCCTGAAGAAGCTGATAAAGTCGCCTACCATATCGGATTTCAGGTGGACTTGACGGAGCAGCCAAACCGGATACTCGATAAACTACGTTATTGCGTCAACGATAGCTCGTGAGGAACGGGCAGCGTAGCCAGCAACACTGGGCTTCCTGATATGAGGCATGGTCTTGGTCAGCTCACCCAAGCTCAGAACATGACGAATGTCGGTCCCAAGGGGGGAAGACATGGGCAAATGATGAGTATGGCAGTGTCGAAGGAGTTGAGGAACTTCATCGCCGACACAACTTTCACGGACTCCGTACCAATCTCGACAGGGATAAGCATGGCTGGTCCAACCGGTACCTCAGGTGGATTAGCGGAGCAAGGCAGCAATTCAACGACGCCCCTCACGATGCATGCTCGTGGCGCCACCCTCAAGCTCCACTTCTATGAATCGCACGCCTGCTAGCGGCAATATGGTGGCCGGATCGATTCCCGTCTCGTTATCTCCATCCCTTTCACTGCTGCTTCTTGACTTTCTCCTAGATTTCTTCCTCGTATTGTCTCTCAAAGGTGCTTTCCTCTATGTCCTTCGGTTCGGCTTGTCCTTGGCTATGAACCACAGGAGCTTGTAGGCAAGAGCATATCTGATGTCTGTCATCCTGCCGATCTAGTGCCGCTTATGAGAGAGTTGAAGGAGGGTAGTGTGAATGGGTTCAGTATTTCAGGGACTGGCGATGTTGGCTCGTCGACAAGTTTGGCGTCCAATTTTCTCCCAAAATCAGTGGATCTACTGTTCCGCGCTCTACCCAAGGCGTCGACTTTTTCTTCGTCTAGGGAGGCGCAGGCCACCTCTACTGAACAGGTTGGCTTTCCTCCTTACCAATCGCCATCCGCCTCAACGTCCCAATCACCACTATCGTCGGGACCACTCTATTCAAGTGATCCGTCGGATGGAACAACACCGCCGTATGTTTGGCTCGAATGTCGTGGCAGGCTCCACGTTGAACAAGGAAAGGGGCGGAAAGCTATTATACTCTCTGGGCGCGCGCGATGGATGCCCGTCGTGCGGTGGGGTAGCATTGATAAAGCAGGTGGCGTTGGTAATGTCCAGTGCCAAGGAGGAGATGCTCACAGTGGCTCGCGTATGACGGCAGGTTTGACTCTTTTCCCTCCTACTAGACCCGAGTATCTAACCATTATCCGATCGTCAGGTTCAAGGCCAAGTGAGAGGTCTCCGCGCGAAGCAAGATCAATCGGTCCCTTGGAATTCTGGGCGCTGTTGTCGTCCCAGGGTACTTTCTTAGTAGCGTCTGCGAGCGTGAGGGACGTGCTTGGATGGGGAACCAGTGAGGTGATTGGGAGGAGTCTCTGGGCGATGACGAGGGATAGTCGAAGTCGTATGAGAGAGTACGTGGAAGCTGAGTTGGCGAAGCTGGATACCCCCGAGGTACGTCTCTTCTCCTGAGTGACGGTCCGATGACCTGAATTCAGAGCCAGTGATGACGTTTCGCAGCATGCAAGACACAGATTGTGCAAGCGGGGATGGACAGGCAGACGTTGGGGTGCTGGAAAAAAAACATACACGGAGGCTGCGCCCTGCGTTCTTCGTCCTTCCTTGACCCATTTGCAATACGAACATCAACAATTCAAGTTTGCGAATCAACGGGCTGCTCGAGGAGTTGCACGCCCTCGAGGGCGCGCGTGCGACTAGTGGTGCTGTGGCTGGGTCTTCTTCTAGCACGATAGGGACGGGACACATCGCGACTGGTCAACCTTGCCCGTCTTCTTCGTCCATAAACGCAAACGCAAACCCGCAGTTCGCGTGGGGCAGTGGTGTGTGGGTGTGTGTGTAGACAGGTCTGAAATGCGAAAGGTCACTGCATGGCGAAGCGAGAGCTTGAAGGCTTTGCACGGAGGTGCGGGGATTACACGGGGGTGAGCATGGACCCGTTCGACTCCAGCATGGACGCTATCGCGTCGCAGGGCCTGTCGACGCACTATTAGTGGTGCGCTCGCTCGGCTTGCCGTTCTTGCTCGCGCGACCTGCTATCTCACCCCGCAGCAGCCGTTGCTTCTGAATCTCATCAAACAAGGGCTTGAACCCACGACCAGCTGCCGGATACGCGTTCAAGAAGGCAGCTTCGTCTCGGTTGTACCTTTCCAGTCCCGGACAGCGTCAGTGGTGGAGTGGTCGGTACGTGGCGCTGAAGCCCAAGCACTGGCAACACGTACCGGTAGAACTCCTCGGCGACGACTTGGCGCACCTTCCGCTTCGTTGCGGTGAACTCTCTCATGTCGCCTGTGTACCATGTCTCGGGCCAGTCCTTGAGGGCCAGATCACCCATGCTCGGGTCAGGGTTCTCCCACTGGCTGACGGCCTCTCGCCATGCCAGCCTCCCCTTCTTCTTCAGGTTAGGTACGGAAACGCCAGGGATTGGCATGGCCTTTTTTGCCTGACTCGGGGTCGCGTGGTGTGCCTGCCAGTGGTCGGTTGCAGTCGCTGATGATGGCGGGTCAGCATTCACGTGAGATGATGAGAGACGACTCGGACGCGCCCCACGATCCGTTTTACAGGGAAACTCCAGGAAACCTGCCTCTCGTGCAGGGGAACTGGTATCCACGCGTTTCCCGTTCATAAAATCCGTAAAAACATGTCAACTCTTACGCGGGCGAAATCCGACCCGCTCACGGCGTGGCTGCTTTCTTGCCACACCGACGCAAGCAACTCCCTGGTCGAGCAACACTGATGCGGATTCACCCTGGCACACACACATACAGTACATCACCCATCATGCGGGCACGCGCACCCGTCCGCTCGTCTCGTATCCCGCCCGGATCGCGTTGTTCATATCAGCTCCGAGACGCGTCGAGTTCCCGGTTCGACCCTCTCTTCGCTCACCCCCCCCTACAGGCCGCGGCTCCGCGAGTCAGTTGGACGGGGTATCCGGGATGCCATCCCGCGACGCGTCGGCGTGTCGCACCGCTTCATCTTCGGAGACGTGGCCTGTCCGTCGGCGCTGTGTCGCTTGCACCTACCGCGATCGCAGCCACCCCAAAAGGGAAGGGCACGTGACCGTAAAACGGCTGGGTAAAATCGTGCCGGTAAACTCGGTTTTCTTTGGTCACGTGATCCATTACATTTCCCTATCTTTCAACTGGGCCCCGCTCGCGTCCAAACACTCCATAGTCCTTGCCTCTCTACCTTCTTTTCACGACACGATCTCCAGCTCCCCACGGCGAAGATGACCCAAACACGGCCAACGCCATCCCACCCACCCGTCGCTGCCACAAATCCTACCCAGATCATCTCTCCAACGGCCCCCGACTAAGCCTCCTCGAAGCCATGTTCAATGGTGACCTCCCCAGCTCATCGAGACCTCAAACCACCCTCTTCCACATGCTCGAGATGTTCAAGACCTGCTGGCATTCGTAAGTCCACGCGATTCAAGATGAACACCGAGACGAGACGTCATCCAGCCAACTTTGTTTCCTTTCGCCAGCTGATCCAGGTGTCCAGGTGCCAATTGGGGACCGCATGGGTTGAATCGAATCGTGCGTTGTGGTTTTGTCCTGTGGCATTTGGTTTGGTACTAATGGTTGTTTGGGCAGTGGACGGCTCTGGCGACTGCCGTTGTCCTTCGCCCGTACTTTGCCAAGTCCCTCCTTGGTTGGCGGCAAAGGAATCCCGGGTTGACGGGACGGGCTGCCCCTGAAAGGCATCTCGGGGCCACCAGCCAAAAGAGAAACTTTGGATGGATCCATGATATCGATTCAGTAGTAGGTTGGTATTGTGTTAATGTTAAGCGCTAAGCAACGGCCAGAGTATCTGCTGACTACATGCAATGTATCCAATGGTATTTAATGTCCTTCTGACGTATCCAAGTATCTGCGAAAAGATTACTGCCGGAATACAGATGCTACGGTAGAGGCAACTGCGAGTACTTCAGTTCGGGTAACAACGCACCGTGGAAAACATGCACGCACAGGAAAGTAGATCCACTAGGCACCAATATGAACGTAGAGGATCTGTTGATCCATGGGGATGTCGCTCGAACGAATACTCCTCAATGTCCTGTGCAACGCCAGAGCTGCTCGAGTGTGATCCAGGTGACCAGACTCGTCCACTAAATTGTCATAAAACCTAGATGTGATCTTGTTTGTGTGCGCGTCGTCAACCGCCCACATCGTTCCAATGACTGAACTGAACCCTGCGAACTGCATGGCCGCAGCAAGATGAATGACCTCGTCGGGACTCTCCTCATCTCCAGCAGTTGTATGACAAGCCGACAGATACGCAAACCTGGCGTTCCGCAAGTCATATTGCATGATGTGTTCAATCCTCAATAGTCCGTCACCGAACGCAAACCCAGACTTGAACGGATCCGTCCGATTGGGGATCCCATGACAGGCGAGGTGAACAAAGTCGTTCTTGTTCAATGCTTCACCAACCCTGACGATGCTTGCATCCTCGTCCTGAATGCGAGTAAGTGTTGCAACTAACCCAATACGTTGCGATATGGTGGATAGTTCGGTGTTCACCGAAGCGAGCATTTCCTGTCCCGGAGCCTGCGCCTGCCCAACGACCAAGAAACGATGTTGTTTCAGCGATGGATCCGATGGACTTCTCTGTCGCGCGCGAATGAGGGCTGTCAACGTCGGTGTATAGGACGAAATATAGAGATCCGATAGCATGGGTTGGCCATTCCTAAACGGGCCGGCAGCGTGCAATGGGAGAAGCGAGAAGTCGGCAGTCGGGCACCACCAGATGTGCGATCCAGGAGGACAGCAATTCTGAAGGATTTTCACTGTTGGGAAAACAATCCTGTCCCAGAGCTTTCGGAGAAAAAACTGGATTCTCCTTGTCATGTCCTGGAACTTGGCAGAGTCAATCAGAGAATGAAGTTCCAATGATAGTTCAGAGACATCGGCTTTCGTGATGGGAAGAGCAACATGGATGGGATCTTGGTGGGATAGAAGCACCAGTGCATCGCAGCTGTATTGGCTGGCATTTACAATTACCACTGGACCACTGGCAACAGCGACCTGGAGATCAGAGAACAGTGGAGGCTGGAGGAAATGAGAGAGGCCAGGCAGGTTTCGAATATCAGTGATGATATCCTGCAATTGGACATTGAGACGCCACGCCCGACCATGCTGAGAGTCAGTGTTGGGAGGGGCATCAAACACACCACGAAGGGAAGTGGTGACCTGGGTGAACTTGTCTGCCAATTTCTTGCCTGTGTCACCGGATGCCACAACATCATCAAGGGGTGAGCGAAGGTGGGTTAACTGACTCCAGAAGACACCACAGCCTTGTTCAAGGAGCTCGACTGCATTGGTGGGATTGCCATAATGAAGACAGGCTGAAAACGCATCAACTGGCAGAGATGTCATGAGCTGTTTGAGTAATGCAAGATTCTGAGGAAGAGACGGCAGAGTGGCGAGATGATGAACACTGAGATGCAAAAATGTTTGGTAGGCTAAAACTGTGCTACTATGTGAGTACTCTTCAGCTCGCTTGATCCATTGTTTGGCACATTCGAGATCAGCGGAAGAAACTGTCTGAGAGAGATCGGAAAGCTGGGAATATAAATTGAATGCTTCCTGGAGGTCGTTCATGCCAAGCATAACTGAGTATTTCGATCGGGTATGCAGGGAGTTTGTGATACCGCCCAGTGAAAGGGCTCGAGAAGGATGCCCACGTGGGTGAAGTTCCAATGCATTGCGTTCGAGTGCAAGTGCCTCCTCCAGGTCAGATACCTGACTGAGCTGGTTGAAACGGGAATAAAGGGAGCTCGCGATGTTGCCCAGTGAAAGGGCTCGATCAGGATGCCCCTGTGGGCAAAGTTCCAATACATTGCATTGGAGCACAAGTGCCTCGTCGAGGTCAGATACCTGACCAAGCTGGTTGAAACGGGTATGGAGGGAGCTCGCAATGTTGCCCAGTGAAAGGGCTCGATGAGGATGCCCCTGTGGGCAAAGCTCCAATGCATTGCGTTCGAGGGCAAGTGCCTCGTCGAGGTCAGACACCTGACCAAGCTGGTTGAAGCGGGAATAGAGGGAGCTCGCGATGTTGCCCAGTGAAACGGCTCGATCAGGATGCCCTTGTGGGCGAAGTTCCAATACATTGCGTTGGAGCGCAAGTGCCTCGTCCAGGTCAGACACCTGACCGAGCTGGTTGAAACGGGTATGGAGAAAGCTTGCAATGTTCCCCAGTGAAAGGGCTCGATGAGGATGCCCCTGTGGGTGAAGTTCCAATGCATTGCATTCGAGCGCAAGTGCCTCATCCAGGTCAGACACTTGACCGAGCTGGTTGAAATGGGAATAGAGGCAGTTCGCGATGTTGCTCAATGAAATGGCTCGATGAGGATGCCCCTGTGGGCGAAGTTCCAATGCATTGTGGTGGAGTGCAAGTGCCTCGTCAAGGTCAGACACCTGACCGAGCTGGTTGAAACGGCTATGGAGGGAGCTCACAATGTTGCCCAGTGAAACGGCTCGATCAGGATGCCCCTGTGGGTTGTTACAGTAGTGGTATACTTTTTGTTATAATCATAACATTTTATGCATACACTTCGTACACTTTCACTTCGGACTTAGTCGATTTCACTTTCAAAAGGTCATGTGACATAGTGCACGTGATCGTGGGAACTTACATGTGATCCCTTGCTGACTAAGCATATGATGTCATGGCCTAGACCAGGCCTAGACTCTATGACGTCACGACACATGTATTTAATCTCCATTTACTTCTCTTCTTTATGATCCCCGTGCCTCGTGTGGTTAATCACCGTTGCGCTTCTCTTCTTTAGTCTAGCCATGTATAGTAATTCCTCACACGCACAGCATGGTCTGTGCGCATCCTTGTACAATATAAAAGGGCTAGTGGTTAGACTAGGATTCCCTAGTTTTAACCACTTGTCTATTCGCTGGCAACAGTTGAGGATTAAGTTGAAGCTCCAGTCTCATACCTGCCAGGTCTTTGTGTAGACCTGCAACTGTTGTATAGGACCGCTTGTGGCAACGGTATTCACACTAGCATTCGACTGTGCATTGCTTGCGCAACACTTTTTCCTTCCACTACCACTCGGACTACTACATTTGTTACGAGACAACGATGTTAACAAGTCACACGGGGTTCTGCAACTGTTGCAGCTATACACAGTAACTGGCGAGGTGTAATGAGGATAGCTCAAGCCTTAATCTCTCAACTGTTGCCAGCGAATAAGACAAGTGGTTAAAGCTAGGGAATCCTAGTTGCAACCACGAGCCCTTTTATATTACAAGGGAATGCGCACAGACCATGCAGTGCATGAGATTAGTTACTACACATGTACATATGAAGAAGTCACGAGTCGACGATGATGGGAAATAGAAGTCGACGGCAATCAAAAAGAAGAGAAGCAAACAGAGATTAAATACATGAGGCGTGACATCATAGAGTCTGGGCCAGTCTGGATCATGACACCATATGCTTAGTCAGCCTGTGGTCACATGTATAATCCCATGATCATGTTACGAGACAACGATGGCCTTGTTCTGGGTGAGGTTCCCCAGATCAATTCGGGCACTCTCTCCTACGTCAAAGGGATGGAAGACCCTTTGGAAATCCTCGCAGACTGTTGAGAACTCTCTTTGTCGCGCTGTGGGGTGTCCGTCTAGAAGGAGGCTCATCCATCCTTCAGAGAACGTCTTGCCTTTCCCTTCGCTCATCTTCATGAGGAGGGCATTGATTTTTGATTCGTCGTCGGGGAATGCCGTCTGGTTGGCAGCGAAGTAGGTGCGCATGGCAAGGAGCCATCGCGAGGCATCTTCATTGAGACCGGAGAAGTCTTTGGGGACGATATTCTTTTTGTCAGACATATCATTGTTGTCGTCTTCGTCGTCAGATGGGTCTGCGGGAGGATAGTACGGTGGAGAGGGAGAGCGGGAGACGTGGGGGGAAACGTGGGGGGTTCTGTCGAGCCAATCACTGTGATAACCGTCGTCGCTGGGTGCCGGTTCGTCTTCCTGCCCTAGACCCTGGTCCTTGGGTTGATAAGAGGGTTCGGGGTCTGACTGGGGCGAAGGGTCAAACTGGGGTTGAGGGTCTGGCTGGGTGGGAGAGTGTGGCGGCGATGGGTTGTCGACGACGATGGGTTCCGGTTTGGAGGAGGGAACGCGGAAGGAATGACCGACGCGTCTTGATCGTGGGATGGAAATGGTGGGCGAGAGGGGAGGGCAGCTTTACTGCTGGGAAGCAGAAGTGAGAGGAAGATCTAGTTCTTTTGTTACGCTGGGCGCTAACAACTAGAACAGCGAGGAGGCACTCTGGAGTAGCCTCAGGACTCTGGAGACAATTCTCAGACTGGGTCTCAGACTATGTCTTAGTGCGCACACTAAGAGTCTGGAGGAGAACTAATTGCTAGCAGGTGACTGCGTAGAACTAGATAGTGTACATGGTGTAAAGGCCGGGCCTTTATACTACTGGGGTCTGCGCACAGACCATGTTCCTAATCGAGACGCGAGAAGGAAACTACAAATGCGGAAGGAATATTCCAGAAGATTCCGGAGTATGAAAGAAAGCGCGTCCGTGCGCGAGAAGTGATGACTAAGTAGGAACGGTTGTTACCGTTCAAGTGGAACTAGCAAAAGGCTAGGTGAATGTAACAGTCCCAATGGTAATGGAGAGAAAAAGTAGACCACTACCGTAACATCTATCATCACTACTGTGATATCTCTAAGTTGAGCCTTGCTCCTTATACTCTGTTTGCGATACTCTCACTCTTGTATTATCAGTGAGTCTTTCCACTGATAGGTTTACCCTTGCGTCCTTTGTTGCCCTCGGTGCGCCTGCTCGGACTTTACCAATTCCGAAACACAGACCAAGCAGTGTGTGAGACTAATTACTATACATGTACATACGAGAAGAAGTCAGGGTCAACAGAGATTAAAATAGAAGTCAACAGCGATCAAAAAAGAAAAGAAGCAAACAGAGATTAAATACATGAGGCATGATGTCATAGAGTCTGTGTTGAAACAGTAGTGTTCTATTTCTGTATTTCACTTACAGCCACTACGTTTCTAGACAAGTCTATATGACATCATTGTCTAGACTCTGTCACGCTTATCACATTACAAATAGCTCTTATTATGCTATTGGACGATATGCTTAGTCTTATCTCTTATCTCTATCATATTGTCATGTATTTCATACTATACCTTATATAGGTACTATACAGAACACAAGTACAAACACTCATGTACTGTATATAAGACAGCCCTTATGGCTTGTTGCTTTTCTTTAGATCTTTCAGTTCTATCATCACTACTGTGATATCTCTAAGTTGAGCCTTGCTCCTTATACTCTTTCAAGTACTCTGTTTGCGATACTCTCACTCTCATATTATCAGTGAGTCTTTCCACTGATAGGTTTACCCTTGCATCCTTCATTGCCCTCGGTGCGCCTGCTCAGACTTTACCAATTCCGAAAGTGGTGACTTGACCATACTTGTCATCTGGCTGTGTGGCAACAACTGGTTGAGGAGGATGAGCTCACAGCTGAAGCAGCTCAGGCCAATCAGCAGGATCATGAAGATCACAAACAGGGGCAGCAGGAAGCTGAGGCTGAGGCTGAGAAGAGGGGTGTGCCATTACAACTGACGAGTTTCGGAATTGGTAAAGTCCGAGCAGGCGCACCGAGGGCAACAAATGATGCAAGGGTAAACCTATCAGTGGAAAGACTCACTGATAATACGAGAGTGGGAGTATCGCAAGCAGAGTATAAGGAGCAAGGCTCAACTTAGAGATATCGCAGTAGTGATGATAGAACTGAAAGATCTAGAGAAAAGTGACAGGCCATAAGGGCTGTCTTATATACAGTACATGAGTGTTTGTACTTATGTTCTGTATAGTACCTTTATAAGGTATAGTATGAAATACATGACAATATGATAGAGATAAGAGATAAGACTAAGCATATAATAGCATAATAAGAGCTATTTGTAATGTGATAAGCGTGACTAGGTCTAGACAATGATGTCATATAGACCAGTCTAGAAACGTAGTGGCTGTAAGTGAAATACAGAAATAGAACACTACCGTTTCAACAACGAGAACAAATCCACAGTGAGCAGCACCTACACCTTCACAGGTAGCTATTTGTATGAAGTGCATGTGCAGCATGGGTACTGTCAATCCTACTCAGAGTAGTGGAAGAAGAAACGACGATCTTCCTTCGACTCTTTGGTCTGCCTGGGAGAGACCAATCATCACCAGGTTCAATAGCGAGCTTCACAACTTTCTCAGACCCCCCCCCCCCACGCACGATTGCGTTTGTCTACATCTGTCACACCGTTGTGTGCTCTATATTCCAATCACTCTGTCACCTCGGTCTATCTAATATCCACGACCTCGGCACCCACAAAACCATGCAAACGCCAATTATGACCACCCTTGAGGTAACAAAACCTCCCAGTGATGCCGTCGAACGAGTGCTTCGAGGAAAACGGAGGATCGTCATCATGGCTCCATCGAGGGGGTGAGGCCGGGCCCACAGCAGCGACGCACTCGTCCCCCGACGCATCGACAGTGAATTTCATAATCCAGGTAGAGTCTACCCCGTCGTTCTCGACACGGATCTTACAAAAGCCTCGCGCGTGGCCGTCATCCGACGCTTCAATGTAGTATCCGTGTGAAGGCACGAAGGGATCATAGATGCCACCCTCGACGGTAAAGATGTCGTTCACTTCGATCAACGCTGGGACGACACTCTCGGAGAGAGATCTCGGGAGCGTGAGGTCGACACAAGAGAAGCGTAGGCGATCGCCTTTGGGCTGTAGTCGTAGAAACCTCAAACTCGTGGACTCGGATGTTGAGTTGATGGTGGAGTTTCGAATAAGGACGAGGTTTGCAAGGTGTTCAGGTATGATGCCCTCGTGGGAGAGGCGGAGGATCCCTGTTTCACTGCCAGCTGGATGAGGGTCTGCGGGAGGAGTGAAAGCTTGTATGAGAGTCAACTCTGCTGTGGAAGATGAAATAGCTCGTTCCTGGGGGCGGTCAAAGACGACGATGATATGTGAATTCGTGAGTAAAACTGTGCGAGGGGCTATGGGGAATAGGCGAGCATGTATTTCATCCTGGTTTTCGATGAGCCAATGATTAGTCAAGAGTGTAAACGAATACTTACAAGTCCAGAGTTGAATGCAGGAAACTCATAAAAGATTCGACTTCGTGTATCGAAGATCACATGTTGGCCCATGATGTATAGAAATGGACCCTTGTCGCCAAGGAGGCAAACAGATTGGCCGAAGCACTTTATAGGAATATCTAAGGAAACGGAATGAGAAAGATGGCTAGATTCGTCGTGCACTCGGAACTCGAGAAGCTTCCTGGGGTCAGACCGCGGCTTGTGAGGATGCTAAGCCGTCAACAACGGAACACTACGTACCAAGGTGCGCGCCAGACATCGCCAGTATTTTTACGGCATCCGACATAGACTAGGGGTCCCCCAGCGGACATGACAGAACACACGTCCCAGGATGTTATCGACCCTGTATCCTCCCAAAGGACCTGCCGATAGTGCGTCTCTACATCATAGAACACGATCTGCTTGTATGATTCGAAAGTAAGGAGCCATTTGCCACCGATGATTCTAGGATGTCCAAGCGGTGATCCTCCGAGTCGTATTCGTGTACTCGATACGGCCTGAATGGGTCGCGTGGTCCAGCAATCTGCCAACCGTTCCGATCGTATCAACGTTTGCTCGAGAAAACGGGTGGATTGGGAAGGAAATGGACCAGGAGGACGAGGCAAACGCGCATTCGCGTAGATCGTCTTCCAGACCACGGGATCATGGGTGATGTCATGGAACAATTTCGAGACCTTGGCAAGTCGATATCACGGACGTCAGTCTAGAAAACTCGGTGAAATTTTCATCCTACCAGTCGTAACTGAACGACATCTCGGGGACGGAGGAAGCACAGTATGCGGCAAAGAAGTTCCAGTGGGAGAGAATCGAAAGGTCGCAAAGGTTTCATGTCGCACGATGTTGCCAGTGGAGCCGATGAAATATGGATCGTCTTCTCCATCGCAGGGTCGCTTTAAGGGTGAGTCAGTCGGGCAGTGCACTACGTAAACTCTGTTAAGTTTAGGTTGCTTTACAGCAAAACCCAGATATGATCCAGAAGTCTCGGAGAGTCGGCTCCCTACGGAGCGACCGCTGGCCCGCCGATTCCCGTGTTGCAACATTCAAGTAGTCCAGGCATCCCACGTAATGTTTCGTGTATGTAGTCGTCTCGTGCATGGAGTGACCTGCTGGAAGTCCTTGTAGGCTCCATGGAGGTGAGTTTCTGCGCTGTTACTGTGTAGAGTATCCATTCCCTCCCTCCGACTCTTTGGTCTAAATCAAGCATTCCCCTTGGTATAGACTGCTACCGGGAAATTGAGTGGATCACTGGTATGACGTGGCTTCCTAGTACTGCGCCCCCCCTTCGTAGATCCCATGCCACTTTACTCGCTAGTTTGACTCTAACGCATGCATCTGCAGCGAAATTTCTAGGACCAATCATATATATTTGTCAGCCCGCCAAGTCTCTACCAGTACTCCTGTCTCCGTAGTCTCTTCCTATCATCCAGCCAGTTCTTTGATTCACCGAGCGCCGCGGTGGCCGACGTTGGTTGACCGATCAGACAGCAATTGACAAGCGGTGTTGGACTTAGAACAAGTCAGTCGAGCGCCCCACCCCACGAGACCCGTGTCAGGCAACCAAGTTGAGGCCACGCCTCTCCGAGTCCTTCGGGTTATCGATCTCCTGACCATATCAGCAACTCCTGCCGTCCAACCAAAACAAGTTCGTTGGTTATCTTTATCTCTTCTCCCCATGCGCGAGTGGCATTTATATCAAGTCTCCGAGGTAAATGTTCTGGTCACGGGACCTAGATACTTGATCAGACATTCTACAAAGAACGATCAGAAGTCGATGACGAGTACTAAGCGCTACAGTACTAGTACAAGCACTTGAATTCGACGCTCTCTCTGGTTGCACGATTCTTCGTCCGTGATGGACCAGACACCCTCACCTTCTCCTCGGTAGATGCTGTCTGTCGACGAAGACGCTTCCTCCGTTTGGAACGGGGTGGCATTTATATCAATCAATCAATCGATCATGCTCATGTCTCTGAGGAATCCCGTTCTGGTCACAAGCCCTTGCCCAATTACCCATTTCCGAGAAACAGAAATTCTACAAAGAACGATCAGAAGTCGATGATAAGCGCTATATATAATATAATATAATATATAGGGACTGGGACTTGCAGCCTGAGACCCCCCCCCCCCCGCACTGCTGCCTCTTCTTTCCTTGCATCCCAACACCAGCTCCTACCAGTCCGTTCACGTCCACGACCGAAATCAAAAGTTGTCAATGACCGCTCGAGCACTCTATGGTCGCGCCAGTTTCGGCATCCCTCTAAGCCGAGATGCCGATCCAGGCAACGACGATCGAGTGCTCGAGTCATCCAACCTCCAGGTCTTTTTTTTTTTTTTTCTTTCTTTCGATCCGTGTTTATTGTTGCCCTCCAGGTCATGTCTCGAGAGAGCGCTCGGCCGGGTATAGGTATAGGTATAGGTATAGCACCTGAAAGCACGCCATCCATCCCAAGCCTCCTCTCTTTCGATCGCACCCGATGATCATGATCAAGCTACCCAGCATCTCGACCTCGACGGGAACATAATCTTCGAATCGGTGTCATGTCGTATATGATATTCATATTCCGTGAAGCTCACAGAAATCACGCCGATACTACGTAGGATTCAGTTCAAACTTCATTTATCATAGGCGTACTAAAGACTCGGAGTCAACGATCCCTCTCGCGAATCGTATTACGATCGTCCCATGCGTGGTTCCAGCGTCCTTCATCCTATTGTCTTGTACCTGACCGGAGAACCTCAGAACTTTTCCAAGAGAACACGCACTGGACGCAGGATAGTATTAGGTAATCCGAGTTTTTAAATAAACCTTCCCTAGCACATTAGAGGTATATCTACAGTACAAGAAATCACCTAGATGGAAACTTGATGCAGGCCGTACCGTTCAACCTACCTGGTCTGAATGTACTAAACCGGTCGGGAATAATAACCAGAGTTCGAGCAGCGACTTGCACTGACAGGGGGCAGTACGGCTTATACTCGTATCGAGATCAGGCCATGTTGTTGAGTACTTTCCGTATTCTCGCGAGCGTTCTCTGACCGTGTCACTTAGACTAAACGAACATGACTGTAGATCGTCCCTGACGCTACAAGTCCCGAGACATGTCAATGGTCCATAATGATGGGGTGATCGGTGCATGTATGCGTACAGTCGTATCATATAAAGTGTCCGAGAGCATAGCGTTGAGATTGGGGGGTAACGTCCTCGAAAGCAAGAACGAAAACGAGCAACGTCCAAAGTGTCACCCTAAGGGGTGTGAGTATGGATGGGCTCGGCGTAATCGCCGACGTGAGAGTGAAAGACAAAAAAGAACAACAATGGATGTGAGATAACGATAAGCAGATATAGATATATCTGCACGACACGATCGTCGGTCAGCACAAGCCTGGTCAAACGCGCTGAACACGAGCGAAAACTTACATGCAAGATAGGACAGCTATATATACCTATAGAAAACAGCCGATGAGCTGGTGCGTTTACGAAGCGTTCCCGCTCTGTTGCTTGGCCGAACCGGGCTTGGTTTTCGGTTGCGCCAACGGACTCGATCGCACAGGTGCCGTCGACGACGACCCACCCAACCCCGCCGCCTCCAACAGCACCGCATTTGACGCATTCGACACCGTCCTCGAATGCAATACCCCCTCTGACTCGGCCACCGAGTCACGATACATCGACGACACCGACCGACCCGAAAAATGCGCAGCCGTCGGAGAGGGACCCATCACATCATCCACAATCCGACCCAGATCGAGATTAATATCGTCCCTGTTCGCGAGCGGATCCATGAGTCGCGTGCCCTCATGTGGTGGGAGCCAGACATCTTCTTTGAATGCCGAACCGGTCTCAGACCACCGCGAGGGTCCCATGGAGGTGTGCGGCGTGCCGGGTGCCGCTCTTCCCGCGATCAACGCGAGGTCGCTGCCACCCCTGCTGTCCCTCGCATCCCAGGGGGTCCCGTAGTCGGTGTACCCGCGCGGAGGCCGTTGGAGATCGACCTCGGCGAGATCTTCGCCGTCAAGCAGGGTCGCTCTTGAATGGATTTGTTTTCGTTTGAGTATGATCGCGTCCAAAAAGTTGAGTCTCTTGAAACGTTTCCGACGAGCGCAAAATGCGAGGGAGAGAAGGAGGATGAGGACGGCTGTTCCGCCCACTGCGGAACCACCGATGATGGCTGCGCGATTGCTCGAGGAGGGGTTGCCCAACGATGCGGGTATCGTGCTCGGAAACGAGGTTTGGGTCTGTGTGAAATGAGATGTGGCCGGGGATGTGGGGCAGGAGAGGAAACGTACAAGTACTAGAGATCCACTGACATAGGTGGTGTACGAGGATGTGATAGTCGTGAGTGTTCCCTGTTGCGACGACGACGGTATGGAAGGCTGTGTAAACGTTGAAGGTGGTACAGATGAGGACGGCGAGGGCGTAGACGACGTGGTAGACAAAGGAATGGACGAGGAAGAGGTCGACGTAGGAGAGCTCGTACTCGGGACGCTGTTACTGTTGGATTGTGACGATGAAGCGGGCTGTGATGTACTGCGGCGGGGTGACGAACGCGTTAGAAAGAGTATGAAACAGAGGTGGCAGATATCACCTCGTCGTTCTGGGCGAACTGGACGTTGTGGTGCCGCCGGCAGATCCCGATGACGCAGGCAAGCTCTCTGCGGCAGCGCTAGTCGACGATGACGAGAGTGCTGACATCAGGCCTGTCGTAGCTGCCAAGCCCGACGTCTATAATGTAGAAAAAAGCAAGTCAGAGCCATGTTCATTCCAAAGTACAAAGCTCATGGTATAGACTGGGGACTCACTGTAGTATTGATACTACCAGTGCTGGTAGCACCGGGAGTGGTCACATCGCTGGAGCCTGACGTCGCTGCTCCACCAGAACTTGCGGCGGATTGGCGAGGAAAGCGTTGACGGGGCATGCAAACACACGCTTTGATCTATAAGAACGGGAATGTCGCGAGATCAGGCGAGCGGCATTCAAGGAACAAGTCCAAGAGAAGGTCGTGAAAAAAGAAATGGCGACGACGACGCGGCGGCCGATGACGGCTGCGTAAAGCGATATCAGGGAGACGACGCTCGGCCGTCGAGCGCTGGGACGGAAAGCCAGGGAATACTCCATTTAGAAACTACCGGTGTGATGTCGTAAGCAGCGGGTTTTCCCGCGAGTGGGAATTAGGCCTGGCCTTTTCGCATGTATTTTCAGAGAATAGATATAAGGCGAACGAACGATGAGAATGCGAGCGTGAATATGCCAGCGTTCAAAGCAAGTTCAGAATCGAAGAGACCGAGCGTGGTCGTCTGGCTTTCCATTCTGGGATGTTGCCAGCGAATGAAGTGCGTAGTTCGACCCACTTCAACGTTTCCCTTTAACGATCTCCTCGATGCCAACGACGACGGCCATGGATTGGATACCACTCAGAATGTTCCGGAGAAAAATAGGCTCAGAGTACAGCGCTGTCCCCACCGACGCGCAGCCCACGCGCTCGCGGACGCTGCACCCGAAACGATGGCGGGGTCGGAGCGTGCACGCCATTACGCTTCGTCGATTGCTTTTTTGTTTTGTATGCGCCCCGGTCCTCGTCCTCTTTGCCATCCTCTGCAAGGGCATCCCCCCATCCTACAACGATGTCCGAACCTTTGAACGACGTCTCCCCCAACATTCTGTCGCCGCCCTAACCCGCCCTAATGATCGTCCAGCGCGTTACCTCAAATTCCCAGGTCATCTGTGGGGACATGGCTTTAACAACATCCTCCAGGAAGCGTGCGTATTGCATTCTGATCCTCTCTTCTTCGTCCCTAATGGACCGATGTCAGATTGTTCATGTCCTACCTTGCCTATGCCTCCAACGTTTCCTTCGTCTTTGAAGATTACACCTGGTCGCATGTACCCCTTCCGTGGACGATATACGGCCTTGCGCTCCGTCCGACTCGGATACCCATCAACGCCATCATATCCGGCCCTACCGCAGGTGGCCCCATGCCCTGCGCACCCCAATCCCCCCTCGCCGTCAGCGCCGAATTCTACGAACATGTCTGTTCTGGTCCAGACACCATCCCCTATGTCCTCAGCTCCGCCAACGCCCCCAACGATGCAGATGGCGCCGTCATGATCGACTGGTGGATAAACCACCTTGCCCACGTCGATGCGCAATGCATCGAGATCGATTCATCCGCACACGACTTGTTCGATCGATTGTAAGTGGTTCCCCTCTTTCTTGGTTGGCATGCCGCCCCGCGTAACTCACGCGCACCTTAGCTTCTTTGGCGGACCACGCATACTGTCCCTATTCGAACCTCTCGCAGCCTCCCCCATCCTCGGCAACTTCTCTTGGTCCCCCCTCGTCCAATCTGCCATCGCACGCAACTTTGCCCTCATCCAACCCCGCTCCGCCAAGGACATCCTTGCATCAGACCCTAATAAAGCCATCCTTGACGGCCTCGTCGCCGTCCACCTCCGACGTGGTGACTTTGTTCGCCATTGCCCCAACCTCGCCAAGTGGGGCGCCGACTACATGGGCATCAACCAACACCCCTCACTCGTCGACCGCTTCGACTCACGCCTGCTGCTCGACGATCCCGTCGCCAGGGAAGCTTACTACCTCGAACATTGCTTCCCGACGACGGCTCAGCTCATTGCGCGATTGCACGAGATCCGGGCGCAGCACCCCGGGCTGAGGCGGGTGTACCTGCTCTCCAACGAGGCGTCTTCGGTGCTGAACGAACTCAAGCACGCGCTCGAAGAGGACGGGTGGTTGGACTTGGTGAGTACTACGGACATGCAGCTCGATGCGGAGCAGTATTATGTTTCGATGGCGGTCGATATGGCGATTGCAGAGAGAGCAGAGGTGTTCGTCGGGAATGGCGTACGTCCCTCCCCCCCCCCTTTTTTTTGACCACTCGTTCATTCCCCACCTCCAGTTTTCGAGTCTATCGTCCAACGTGGTCATGTTGCGATTGGCCAAAGGAATGGACCCATCAAGCAATCGGTTCTTGTAGGCGCACCGTCCCAGCCTCGGTCTTTAGGTACCGAACGAGTAACGGACCCGGCTTCGTTTGTTGTAGATCTATCGTATGCCTCCACGTGTGCTGTTTTCCTCGACGTATGCACAATATATCACCTGTAGGGCACGTAACCGAAAGACGACTTTTTGATCGTCGCACTCGTGTTATATGCACTTTTAGACTGTTTTTTTTTCCCCCCCTTCTAGTGTTGTGGAAAGCGAGTCGGGTTTGCATGGACTGATCATCGAGAACGTCTCCCTGATCACCACACCTTTCCCCCGCTCGTCCAAATCAATGCAGTCATTCCTCCGTGGAAACGAATCCCTCCACCGGCTAGTAACAGTAAGCATCACGCACGATCCAGCTCATTCTTTCATCGCGCATCGACCTGAGGTGTAAAATAGAAAATACAGCGTGTAACAAATTCGTCCGCCTATGCTTATATAGATACACACATACGGCGTGACAAGGGCGAAAAAAAAAAAAAAATACAAGGAACAAGGAAAAACGGACCCTCCCCCCGCCCCCCCTCGTTCTCGTTCTCGTTCTCGTTCTCGTTCTCGTGTCCCATCACCACTGGCCGATACCCCACACCTCGAGCCCGACACACTCAAAGGAGACGTCCCCCTTGGCCTTGGCCACCTCGTTCCGCTCCTTGCTCGCGTGCGGCGCAGGGCCACACAAAGGCGGATTCCCAAACGTCGAACACGGCGCCGAGGAGCCGTCCAAGAGAGACGCATCGAGGTAGAGCCCATAGTGGCCGTCCCTGTCCATTCCATCATTCCCAAATGAGCACCTCGAGAAAAGAGCAAGAGAAGTGACGCATGACGCATGACGCACCCGCCCCCAAACGAGATAAACCCCGGCTCGCACAGCGCTACGTACTCGTTCGTACCCGTCCATTTGTACACGTCCAATCGTCCCTGTCGCTCCCCGTCCAAAGGGGGATGATACCGCCAAAGGAACCTGTCGTGCGCGTGCGCGTCGGGTTAGGTACGTGGGTCCCACAGCCTCTAGAAAACACGAGAGATAGAAACTGACGACTCGCCGGATCCATAGTACCCACCCTTCTCCAACTTGATTCCCTCGCTCAGCCACGCGCCAAAGATGGCGTCATGCGCGTCTTGAATGGCTAATAGGCCGCCTTTGGGCGGGTTCGGATGCGCGCGTGAGGGTATCCGCGGTTCGCAGCGCGAATAGAGCGTGTTGAGCGAGATACCGTGTTGGTCGAGCGAATACAAGAGCGTCCAGTGACGCGGGAGCTTGGTCAACGCCGGTAGATGCGGTCGAAGCTGTGCGGATTGGTTAGTCGGTTCGTAGGGATGTGACGTTCGAAGCAAAAACGAAAGTCACGACGCACCAAATCGGTAATCTCTTCCTTGAGCACCCGCGCCGTCCCTTCCCACCTCCCAACGAGCGTCACACCCTTGCCCTTTCCGTGCCGCATATGCGCCATCATCTCTGTCCCGATACCAAGCCCTAGCCCAACGGGATGCACAAGACCACCGTGGCTCTCCTCTCGTTCGAGGGCCTCGGAGAACCCGCGATCCCAGGTGCGGTCACCTGCAAACCCCGGGGCCCCCGTGGGCGGGATGTACGGCGTCGACGCAAAGGGCGAGCCGTGTGTGACCGCTGTTCGTGACAAGGAGGAGGAGAAACGAGAAACGGCGGTTGGTGCGGACGGGGGTGATGGTGAGACCACAGTTGTAGGCACTGACGAGCGGGGACGGCCCGATGGCAACAACGACACCAAACTCGAGGAGATGCGTGAGAGCGTTGCGTGTGCGGGATGCGACGCCGACATCGACGTCGAAGAGGAGGATGGCGGGGGAAGTGGGGGAGAGGGGGTGGGCAGTGAGGTCGTCGATCCGGTCGGGAAAGATATCGACGGGGGGGACGCGCTCCCACTCAGACGCGGTGTAAGCGGGAGACGCGCTCGCGAGGGGCTCGGAGCAACTTTGACGCTCCCACCGCGCTCAACCCGAATCAGTTTTGGATTGGTCATCTCTGAGGCGAGCGCCTCTGCGAGCGCGTCGTCCGTGGATGTCGGGATCGGAATTGGGCTCGAGGCTGTAGGGGGGGTAAAATACGAGGGCGGGGGTGGCGTGGAGTGAGTATTGAGAAAGTACATGGGGTCATCTTGGTGTTGGAGCAGTTCGTCGAGCACGTCTCTTCTATTGCGTTCCGCTGCCGTCTTGGCATTGGCCGTGAACTCATCAAAGTAGACGAGAGTGAGATTGCTCGGATGGGCTGGCGTTGGGGATACAGAAGGTGCATCGGACATAAAAGGGGCAGCGCCATCAGCATCGTGTGTGAGAGGGTCCTGAGAGGGCGGGACAGACACAAAGGCACCAAAGTCCGAGTCTGCAGAGCCCTGCGTCGACTTGCGTGGCCGCACGGTGGGGTCGGTGATGTGTGGGAAATACTCTGTGGTCGTGAAGGTCGGCGTAGCAGGCGGGGTGGCGGGGGAGAAGAGCGTCGCAAAACGATCAATGTCTGCTTCGTTCAACGTCGATGGTGATCGTGTTGAGGCATTTGGAAACGGCTGTTGGGATGGAGGTGGGGGATTCGTAGGCCGGAGTGGTTTTGGAACGAGTACGGGATAGGCGGTCATGGCGCGCTCGCGTTCGTTGTGTTGAGTTGAAAGGACTTGTAAAGACGTGCCTGTGAACGGAGCAGGGCGCTGTCAGGTCAAACGAAGACGTACGTTCCAGTTGTTTTGTTGTACCGTACGACGTACGCGTGGTTGGCGCAAGTTTCTTACCATGCGGCTACTACAGTGAATGATCGATGAGGAGAGTCCACGTCCTACGTAAATGCTCAGCCACCACCCAAACCCTTATATATACACCTTCATTAGGTTTAGTACGTCTACTGTCTCATCTCGACCCTAGGCTCGTCATGAGACATTACATGATGGTAGGTTCGCACGTTCGTTCACTATTGTGAAGACGTGGTGTAGGAACGACTTTCGCGGTGGAGCTGATGACGGAGAGGAAGAATCTTCGCTGTGTGGGTTCCGAATTCACCTCGCTGTCTAGTTCTTGCGGGGGTGGTGCGATTGCGGGAGTCGGCGTAAACGCTGCTGATGGCGCAGGAGAAAAAAATGCAATCAACGAAGCAATCGGAGAACGAGTAACTTGATCCATTGGATAACTTGGGTCATCGGATCGGAGGATACATGGGTTCCCTGTCTGACTGAAGTGTGGCCATCATCGGGTTCACTCTCGAGCTGTTCTTCAGGATATGCACCCTGGTTTCGTCAGAAGTCCTCATCGGGTGGTTGTATGACAACGATGGGTAGTGGAGTGACGGCTGGCAAAGAGGCACCTACTGAGCGGGTCGACGCAGAGCGACGTTGCGGTACTTGTTACCAGGTAAAGGCTAACGCGATATGTTGTATCGAGCGACAAACCCAGACAACGGAAGAGACTCGCCCGTGGTTCGGAGCACAGAGAAACGGCGTAGTCGTGCAACAGGCCTTTCTTCTTCGGGGTAAGTTCCGGTGGTGGCAGCTCCTGACTGACTCTAGCGCATCTACCAGAGACATCCTCGGCCTCGTCGCTCTTTGGGGGTGGTAACAGCGATGTGATAGCGCTCACGTCAAAGCGTTTCTGAGCGGCTCGACCAAACGACTTTGATGCTGACGACTTTACCGAGATGCCTTTGGGCAAGGCGTGAATGGATTTCAATCAAGGAGGTCACATGCATTCGTTGTCATCGGTAGCTTTCTATAGTAACATAAGCTAGGTGCCGTCCAACACCATTATGATGCCCCTCATTCCATCCGTGAATTAATCACCGACGAGATCTTGTCCTTGCTGTACAAGTACATCGCTCACGGACTCACATTTCACATTATATTCTCCACCCACCACGTGTCAAGTACCTATCTATTTGTAGTTTGATCCATATCTGGCGTTATCTGGGGTGCATGCGCACATATATCCAGTGTACACCCTGTTTGATGTGATCTCTTTCGATATCATGGCTATGTTCATATTTGTCATGATGAGAAGCATGTACGGAGAGCAACGATGCAAAAGCTCACAGGGACTCGAGGTGATTTGTGATGTCATGAGACACCATTGTATCCCCTACATGAGGTCGGCATAACAAGCACCGCGTCCACCGCATAAACGAGTCCTTTTCGACGGACAACTCGGCAGCCTGGATTGCACTCAAGTGCTCATCACTGACAATCTGCCATCGTGGAGGCTCACTGCCAACCATACGGTTGGAATGAGCATGCTGCATCTATCGTTCAGCGCAACCACATAACGCTCAGTCATAGAGATCATTCCGTTTAACAAAGAGGAAGACACACCGCATCCCTCCAACTCCTGACTTGCGGATTCTGGCAACACGTGCATTTTAATCGAACATTCTGGCAGTCCATATCCTCCACCGTGGCCACGTTTGGATCCAGCCCGCATGCATGGACGATATACGGAGCTAGCTCCATAAACGCGATAGAAAATCGGGTACTAATCGGCCTAGTGCCTTCGTGACCTATGGCATTGTAGAATGTGTATCCACAATGAGGATCGGCTACCGAGAGCACCTCGGGATAACCGAGGACACCGCCGCGCACTCTACAGTGGAACAATGCACAGGCTAGGCGCAATTTGTCTGTGGCTGTTCGAGACGATTCTGTACTCGTTTTAATACTGTTTGATGCCACACCGGAAGTGTCTTGTATAGATAGATGAGAAGGAATCTGAACCAGTTCAGAAAGGTCAGCGTCGAGTTTCTTCTTCCACTCGTCAACTAGTGCAGGTAGCTGTGCAAACGCAGAATCAAAGAACCCGAGAACCATTTGACCCTCTTCCGGGGCATTGATGAGCTCACGAAAGGGAGGGAAACAAGAGATGTCAGATATATGTGGAAGAAGGTCGAAAGCTGGCGTGTTCGGTGATGGAGACCTCACGTAGGCGGTGTACTCAGACGCCAATAAACGTCGACGATTTGGGTAAACAACGCTCTCTAACCGTTGAGTTCGAAATTCGTTCATGGTGCCAAACCACTCAGGCCAAATTCGGTCCCATTCTAATATATGAAGAATCAGCATCGAGTCGAGCACATCTCATGCAGCGAAAGCCAACCTTTAACTGTGAGTGGTTTGGATGTCCTGAAAAGGGATTTCCGGGTGCCTTGAATCGCACAGCGTCCAAAATGCGCAATCTCGCGACTATACCCGTGCAGCTTGAGACGATTGAAAATGCTGTACCAGATCGAGATAAAAATGACGACTGAAATAAGATATGTCCAACCTTGTGGCTCGCGCTTCCAGACGCATTCCCAGCTCGCCTAGGCGTTCTGCTTCCATGATCCGCTGCCAGTGTTCACAATCGCGTGCATGCTACAAAAGCCAATCAGAGAGACAGAACACAGAGAAAGTACACCAAACAAACCTTACGTAAAATAACAAGTTGTCCCCGCCTGTCATTTAAAAACTGCTTCCTATCGGAGGAGCGGTGATACTCCTTCATAAACGAGTCTTTCTGCTCTTCGTCAACCCACGGTACATTTTCTGCAATGCGGTCCAGCAGCGTGACGTCTCGAATAACCGTGGTACATACCTATTTCACCCGCGAGGTATGCTACGGCCAACACGTCGTTCTCGCGAATGATATCAGGACACCTCGAAAGACGGCAGAGCCTAATTTGGTTTGTAAACAGTCAAAGTCTACAGTAAAGCATCCATGGAATGTTACCGTTTAACTCTGCAGTGTAGGCAATACCTGCGGCGAATTTCCCATAAAAGATCCTTGACATATTTTCCACATTTCTGTGCCACATTTCAGAGGGTTTCAGGCCGTAAGTGGAGTTTGTACGTACGTGGCAACGGGCGTAAAAGACGAGATTAGCGTACGCCGGTTCGGTCAAGTCGACCGGGCAGTTAGGCAGGCCCTTGGCTTGGAGGCGTGCGACCCTCCAGATGAATGTCGAAGATTTGTCCATCAGAAGACCTCGAAGTGATTTGCACGTGCGCGCAAGGTTCAGGAGATCGAGAGGATGAATATATGCAGCCATCTAGAAACATGCCGTTCGTCAGCGAACGGTCTGAAAAAAAAAAAGAAAACGCGTGTACGATGAACAGCACGTCGAGGTTCAATTGGCATAGTTCACCTGGCTTTCCACGACGCCGCTTCTTGGGAGCTTGTAGTTGCTCGGCTGGTGGAGCCCCACTGGTATTTCGTGAAGAATCTCCGATGGTAGTGTCTTTGCCATCGTTACTGAGTTGTTTCGCTGACTGGATTTTCTTTGTAGCTGATCTCGTCTGCACCATCGCACGGGTTGGTGAAAAAGGGATGTTTGGTGTAAAGTGAAACGCGATGCCACCAAACACCCCTTTTTCATACTTATGTAAGTGATGGAGTATGCGGCACCCAGAGTCATTAGAATTACCAGCTACGCGGGACCAGTGGACACCACGGTGTAGCGGCAATGAGAGGAAAGAAACCAACGAATGCTAATAGTAACCTATGGCTCATGCGAGGCGCTGACGGTGACGGTGACCTATCTTATCTATCATACACCAATATCACATACATACCAGTGATTACCTTTAGAATTACTATTCCCCTCAAGGCCACGCTATATCATGTACCATGTACCATTCTAGACATTTACCGTACAAGTTCCCTCCGGACCAAACAAACCATGTAAAAGCTCAGCGCGGTACTCGACGCTGTTGTATCTTCGCCTCGTCTATGCAACCACAGGGCCGGGCGTCATGAACCTGAAGGCGCTTGCACCACTCGATGTACCACCAGATAGGTCGAACACTGTTTTGAACGCTGCCAGGTGCTAGTGCGAAACCGAGACACATACCTTTGCTCTCCTCGCACGTCGTACGGCACACACAATGCACACAATCACGGCTTTGACGACGTTACGCGCATCCCAGCGGTGGGTGTGGAGGGCATGTCGGCACGTGCGTTCACAATGGCGGATATGGGGTGAATTCGTTGTCAGAATGGACGGAAACTGGCTCGATGGAAGGATGGTCTTGCAAGCTGCATTCATACGGTACTTTGACTGGTGTTCAATGTGTCGATTGGCTGGGCAAGAGAAGCAAGACGGTCGTTCAGTATTTAGGTCCTGCGCGACCGATCTACAGTAGTAACCTGTACGAGCTCTGCGACTGTCCATCTCGATACGTACGCCGATGCCTGCCATACTAACAAGAGCATATGCTGGTCGGACCCTGGATCGCGATATATTTTTCTTGTGTGACAGGCGTAGGTAGTAGGTCGATGGCGAGAGTCAAGCTCATTAGGAACCAAGTACCGCTCTGTAGCGCATACATGCATCATGTCAAGGCCCACTAGTAGCCTATCGCTAGCCTAGATCCATTATGAGTTAGTTGTTTTCAGCCCGCCAACCTATTCAAAGTCGACCACAACCAGCGTCAGACCGTCTCCCTCGCCGTTCGACGCCATCCAGAAACAATATTTCAAAAGACGCGACCTTTTTGGATGCGATCACGTTCGAATGAGAACGAACCCGTTAGAGAGCAACGCTGCTTGATGTCATGACTCATGTTGTCTTCGCCATGACGTCCAGCAGAGTCGCTCTCTGATGTCCTAGATGGGAGCGTGCGTGCGTTGATGGTGCGAAGAGGCCAACGCGCCCAACGCTCGCCAGCGGGGCCCTCGTGCTGATCACGCGGCGATCCGACACAGGATCGGCATTCAAAGAATATACCGGCTCGTTGGACGGAATCTCAAGTACTCGATACTTGTCGTGAGTGCGTGCAGCTATGTACTACATAATTTACAGTGATTAAAAGCACTATTTACGGATGATTTTACTTGCTCCAGTATGGTCCCAGAGATGCTGTGCCTAAACCAAAAACACACCGATAAAGTCCGTGATGCGTACTCCCGCCCGGAGCACGAATCATAGAATGTCCAGCGTTTTTAGGATCATATCATCGAGCGAGACATTGCTGCGAACATGTATGACGATCTCCTGATCCGTCACGACCCTCTTATATTGCCCGTGCCCCTGGGCCAGAAGCAACAATGCACTGAGTGGTCTTCTGAAACGAACAACCAGTCTCAACACTTTCATAGCAGTGTCTATCTGAGCCGAGATATTGGGTAAGGGAGTGCCTGAGCATGGGAGTGTGACTGAGGCAGTGCTTGCGCTACGGGAGTCAAACGTTGGCACTCGCGCAGACATGTCGTGTTTCCGTCCCGGTTCCAGGCCCGGGGGTGAGACCGAGGCGGTGCTTGCACTACGGGAGTCAAACCTTTGCTCTCGCGCAGGAGTGTCGCGTTCTGATTTTGATTCGGGTTCCGAGTCACTGTCAGCGGGGGATTCTGGACCCTCGCTTGGGTCACGATGACGACGAAGGGAGGTGGTATCAAGTAGTTCATCGATCCACGGACACACGAGGACGAGGTCCCGTGGACCCTGAAGCAGAAGCCTCTCCTCCGTCTGTATATCCGTATCCTCGAGTGCGTCCGTCGTGGCACGATATACGCGTACCCTGTCCATCTGCTTGACTTTGCTGATCATTGTCAGAGGGAATACGATGCAAGGCAAGTGAAGGTGTTGGTTCGTGCAGCGCGCCGGGGGTAACATGTCCAACTTCTGGTAAAATGTCGTAGCCTGCACCTGCTTCTCACGGGTCCAAGCACATCGCAGTTCAACGACCTGTCTCTCCATGTCTGCTTCTGCTACATGGGGAACCGTGTGAGGGGCATGTTGATAGACCTGGATGTGATCTGGAAATGTACTGTTGAATTCGGACGGTCGCCCCACCCAGGAAAGGCAGTCGACGTCGCCCGAGCGCGCCACAATCTCCTGGAACAGACGGCCAAGCGCGTTTTGCTGACTCTCGCCATGTATGACAGGCATTGTCAAGCCAAAAATGCCGAAGAGGCCATAGGCCATGTCCACAGACACCGTCGTCTCGCGTGTCGATGCTAAACGAAGCTTGACCCGGATGTTTGCCAGACCTGGGTGGAAGGCGAGGAGATCATGCGCAGCGACGCCAGTCGCATCCTCCAATTCTTGCATGATGTCGGTAGATTCTTTGTGATTGAGGGACGTGTTGTTCAAGTATGGCGTCCAGTCTTCATAGTAGAAACGAATGATGGGTGGCGCAAGGAGTTCTTGTAGAGTCCATCCACGTGTCATCCAGACACTCTCCCTTAATGCGCCAGGGATCAATAGAGGTGGTACACCAGTGAGATAAACAATGGTGGCCGCAGCACAGCGGTACCAGTGAAACATGGAATTGATGGAATTTGCAAACTCGACGTCCTTGTCCTTGTTGATACAGCACGTATCACTCCAAGCCCATCGAAGCCCGGCACCACGCGCCAGGTGACAAAACTGCTTGAGTTTCACAGCTGCGGGAGAGGCATCCAGTGCATATATAGACTTGTCCGAAACGTCAGCTAGTTCGGGCTCTTTCGCTCCCCATCTATGAGAGAGCATCACGTATTGAAAATATCGCCTAGTGACTGTGTCGATTCGCTCCCGGTGTAGCTGTGTTGCCATGGATGAGACCAACTCTTGAAATATCGGGTCTTCTTGGAATATCTCCCTCCGTTTTTCGGCGTCACAAAGCCGCCCACTCGTAGTATCGATGAGACGAAAAGGGCAATTATGGGCGGAATCTTTAAAAACCTCCACAATCGCACCCTCCGTATCTGATGGGTTAATGTAACTACCGCGCCGGTCTATAAGAACCAGGGTCAGGCGGGAACTGTCAGCGATCGGGGAAAACTCACGTCGAATCTCTGGATCGGGCGAATTTTCCAGATTTGAGATCATCGTTTTCAGAGCGTCGATCGCGTCTCCGTAGTGCTCCAATTTGTGTAGCGCCGCATGTTTTCTTTCATAACCCCAGGGCGAAGAGGGATTCAATTTGATTGCCTAATCGACACGAGTTGCTGAGTTCGATAAACATCACTATGGCAGTGAGTACACGGACCTCGTCTGCATCCTTCAAAGCATCTTCCCACAAGCATGACGCCGCCCGCGCCTCGCTGCGTTTCACGAACAAGGTTGCTGCTAGCAGTGGGGCTGGATTCATGGTCAACGCTGCCGTGTATCGGGCAATGGCATTATCATAGTCCCTGCTGCGTATCGCCCCATCGCCTTGGTTTTTCAACATGTCGACGCATCGGGACTTGAAATCTGAAGGCGAGCGTCCGAATCAGACGTTGCTCCTACTGGATATCGTCTGCATACTTACCAGTAAGCCACCCATTAAGTTGACTTCTCAGTTTTATTTCGTCTCTGAAAATGTTCTCCATCTCTCGAAGGTTGTCTAAGACCTCTTGGCTGCGACCCGCGGCGTAGCAGGCTTCGCACAATTGCCGATAGATCGTGAGCCTCAGACCATCAAAGATCCAACCGCTGATCTGGCAGAACATCTCAGTAGCTCTTCTGGAGAGATCGTGAGGAATATCTTACGAGCGAAATAGTGTCCATTTCTGGACAGTGGCTAGAGGGACAGAGATCCCGTGCTTCCGCGAACAAGGATATCGCGCTAACGTACTCCCGACTATCCATGGCATCTGCCGCGAGGAGAGAATACATTTTTGCCTAGATGTATACGCTGAGAACGGCACCCAAGAACTACAATGCAACCACTTGCCTGGACGAAAGTACAAGGATGTTTAACATGTGGAGAACGAACAACCAGGTCGTTCATATGGCGTTTGGCATCGTTACGGAACCCGGCATCAAAGAAGGTGATGGCCTGAATGTGACGAAAAAGTGACAATGACCCAGGTCATGCGGATGCATGCTTACCTTGATTACGTTGACGAAATCTTTTTCTTCTTGATCACAGTTTTCAAGTGCCGAGTTGAACGTCTCTATTGCAGCGTCGTAAAGTTTCTGACCAGACTGTGCAATGCTCTTTGCAAGGAGGGCGACGAGCGATGACTTGACATGAAGTGACTTGATGGCACTCAACGTTAGCGAGAGTAAGTGCAGGGATGAAGATGGGAGGTACCGCTTTCACATCGTCCAACGCCCCGTCCCATTTTCGCAGTCGTGTCCGGACGAGGGCCCTGTTGGCAAGATGGTAGAGTAAAGGACGTGACTTGCGACTAATTTCATTCGACAATATTTCCTCGGCTCTGGCTAATTCGACTTGTTTCCACGCGACATACGCCGCATTACTTGCATGTGTTAGCTGCATCATAACGTTCACAGATTCGATGAGATCGTGTCGAAGACTCGAATGATTGATGACTTACGATAGGGTGTGAGTCCGAACGAGAGGATAACGTCAGGCAAGCGGTCAAAGACTAAGAGACATAATAATCAATACCGAGTGATCGATGTCGCAGACGCCTAAACCTACATGAGAAAAGTAGGATATCGGAAGGACCTCTCGTAGATTCCAGATGGAAACTTGGCCGTCCTTTGCGGCACTCACGAGGTGATCATCCTCACGTGAGATATCAACATCAATTATCTCGCCGCGATGTCCAAGGGAGCCAATCTCGAATCGTGTGTGCACGTCCCAAATCTTGACGGAACATTCTGAACTGGAAGCCGAGATGACGAACTTGCCATTGTTCGAAAGGCAAAGCGTGGAGATTGAGTCACCGTGAGGGTTGCCTAGCCATTTCGACATGGTTGGCGTCGAACTTGAAACGTCGAAACACAAAATTGACCCCCGGTGACAACCAGCAAAGAGACGGCGGCCATCATTGGACCAGGCGAGCGAGTACGCCGGATCGGGAATGCACGTTACAGATGGATCGCCGTCACTGCAAACGTTCCAGACATGGATCGAGTAATCCCACCCAGCGCTGGCGAGGCGGTCACCCGTAGGAGAAAACCGGACAGACAAGACCGAGTACTGGCCCTGTTTGAATGGACCCGCAAGGCGTTTCCCTGTTTCCAAGCACCAGACGATTACCGTTCCGTCTTGCGATCCACTTGCAATTTTTGACGCGTCCGGGGATACGTCGAGCGCAGTAATTTTCTGTTCGTGCGCCTCAATGGACTCGACCACTCTTTCATGGGTCATCGCGTCCCAAACAGTTACCCTTCGACTGTCAGTCCCGACGAGTATAATCCACCTGCCATCTCTCGAGACAGCTGCCACGGTCATCCCACCCTCAGAAAGGACTGGTTTCCCCACTTCACCAGTATGGTCACTACGCTCTTCTACCTTCCACCGTCGAACCATTCCATCATTGCCGCCAATGACGATATACCTTCCATCAGGTAAGAATCGCGCCGACGATATCGCGCCCTGATGGGTATCAGTGTGGTGTGGTTCTGTAACAACTTTATAGTGTATTAGACATTATGGAATCGGCTCTGACTTGATAACAGGACCTCACCACTCAGTCTTGCTCCTTCAATCGTCGAATCGTCAACCCTCGGTTGTTCTATGAGCACCTCAATTCGTTAGGCATGATAAATGTAGAGTCCGCCAAGGGTGTATTACCGTTCGTTTCCGACGTTCTTCCTCGGCGAAGCCGGTGAATATGAAGCCTGGACCACATGGAGAAAGAGACGAATGAAAAGAGTGGTTTGCCCAGTCAACGGCGATGGTACAGCATGTGTCGCCCTCAACTCGCACGCCTCGATCCCGCCTGGGCTGGGCATGGTCACAAAAAGCGCTGGGAAATTTCCCAACCCAAGGGCCAAGCCACGGGATGGCTGGACAAAATTGGCACCACACAGCCGCCCACTGGATCCGGAGAGTCATATAGCGTTCTCTGCGAACGGACACTCGCGATCATGGCTGAAGGTGCTCAGATGAAGTTACGACGCATATGTCGATGCGTGCACAATTGCCGTGGCAGAGTCAAGAAGGAACTTAGGACGATCTAAAAATTCCACGAATCCTAATACAGTGCAGTGAATGAATTTGTTGCAACCGCCTGTTAAACCATAAATCGAGAAGTTCTTAGCTGCCGCGTTCTGTCGCGATGGACACATGTCAAATCAAAAGATACCCGGGGAGAAATTCGGAAGAAGCGTGTGATGATTGCGACATCCAGCGGAGGTGATTTGGCACGAACTCTTTCTCTCTATCAGAGCCGCACTAGTGACTAGACGGCGGGCGGACACGTTTTCTACTCATCATGCCCAGTCCATACGCCTCCACCATCAACGACCTAATCGCGGGCAGCTTCGGAGGTGCTGCCCAGGTGCTCGTCGGTCAGCCCCTCGATACTGTCAAGACCCGTGCACAAATTGCGCCCAGTGCGTTGACCTTTCTCTCTCAGTCACGTTGTTTCGCTTTATTCATGCTCATCCTCGTGTTGGTAATACAGAGGGAATGTTTGTGAGTCGTGTATCCTCCCATTTGTAGTTTTGTTCGGGAGATGGCTTCTAAGCTCTTGAAGATTCTGATTTGTTTTTGAATGATAGAAAGGGCCCATGGATATCCTTGTCCAGACAATCCGAAAAGAGGGATTTTTTGCGTTGTACAAAGGTTCGCATTCTGCCCAAATTTCTGTTGTGTATCAGCACTCACTTGATACGTACTCCACCTTTCTCACTGGGTTGATCCGTTGTCCTGACTTTGTCCATACATTTCTTCCTATACTTCCATGGTATGAACCATAGGCATGGCGAGTCCGCTTCTCGGTATTGCTGGAGTGAACTCTCTCCTCTTTGCTGCCTATGTGGCGTCGAAGCGAGTCATCTCTCCCTTTCCAGATTTGAGCATCCAACAAATTGCCCTTGCGGGTGGTATGGCTGGTGCTATCAATGCCATTCTTGCTAGCCCTGGTAGGCTCATTCACTCATGCTGATCTATTTTGCCTGACCCCTCATGTCACAATCCATAGTCGAGATGTTTAAAGTTAGGATGCAAGGTCAGTATGGTTCTGCGAGCGATAAACGGCTTCGAGCTGTCGCAAGCGAGATGTGGAGAGAATGGGGTTTTACGAGAGGGATCATGAGAGGGTATTGGGTGAGTTTTTCTCTTTTCGAACTCGCTGTGTTTCTGTCCTGGAGCGTCATGCAATACCCCACTGGCATCTCCATTTTATTCACCTGAGCACAATGGGGTTCACATTGTGTATCGTTGGGTCGCCAGATATATGGATGTGATGTTTCTGACTTGGGTGTTCCGCTAGGTTACCATTGCACGAGAAATTCCTGCATACGCTGGGTAGGTCACGGTTTGTCTATCATCTCTGGTAAGAATGTGACCCATTTAATCAGGTTTTACGCTGGTGAGCGCCAGCTCCCTGTAACATCCCGCAATAACGGTATTTACAACCTATCCTCAAACCAATATCTCCATACGCCACTTATTTCGATCTACACCATGCGAAGCATTCGAATTCTCGAAGCGGCAATTCCAAGGGATATATGGGCAACAGATACCCGTATGGGCACTTCTCGCGAGCGGATCAACTGGAGGGGTTCGTATAGCTACCTCCCATCAAATACTCTTCACTGATGTGTCCTCGCGTTTGGTTATCGTAGATTGCATATTGGCTTTCATGTTATCCCCTTGGTAGGCCCTTTTCACCTCGTTGCCCATAATTAGTTCCATGCTATGCCGAGAGCCTGCCCTTACACCGTGTACCTCTGTAGACGTCATCAAATCCCGTATCCAGCTGCGCCCTACACCCCCAACATCGCGTCCATGGACCTACATCAATGAAGAGCTCAGAGCGGTCGTCTCCGAAGGTGGATTGTAAGTCCAATCGCATTATTCTTTCTTCGAAAGGTCTGCTGATTGGATGGTTGTGTCCTCCAGCAAGGGACTATTCAGGGGGCTGAGTCCGTCGCGTGAGTCTCCTCATCTTTTTCGTACTTGCTGGCGTTCAGATCACCAACCCAACACCTCTGCCATCTCAGTACTCCGAAGGTGAGTTCCATATCACCCGTAAAGGCTATGCGAGCAGAGGTCATGGTGTTCTGCACAGTATACCAGCTGCTGGAAGTACGTTCGCAGCGTACGAGTTGACTCGGGGTGAGTAGCCTCTGTCTTGAATATTTGTAAGATAGGAGGTGACATGTTTCCTTGGTTCGTTAACCACTTTTTCAGAGTTCTTGAGAGAGTCGACCGATGCATAAATTGCAGAGAATATGGTGCATGTAAGTACTGGTAGTCGGTTTCGGGTCCATGTCTCGCCGGGCGGTGAAACGGATTCCGAGTCAGTGGATGTAAGCCACACAGCACTCGAGTGTTGTGACTTTGAGGGACCAGGTCGTCTCCGAAGTCGATCAATCTATGTCCCATCTCGCCGCGATGCATGTCAACTACATCCCAGTCACGTGATATCGAACCTCGAAGTTGCTCAGCAGTGAATGGCCCATTGCATTAAAGTCGCTCAAGCTATTCGCAGCGGGTACCATCGCAATCTCTGAAGAGCTACGGGCCTGCCTGTGAAACGCCACATACGTATGAATGGCGCTGCCATAGCCATGAACATGGTAGATCATGATGGCACTCCCACATTTCTTCCAAGCGCCAGGCACTGATCTTTGTGGTGGAAATAGCGGGCTTTGTGCCATCAGGCGTGTGGCAGGTGTTACTCGCGAGTGCTCTTTAAGCCTTCTACTAAGCTTGTTATGAAGCACTTTCACATGTAAGGCCTCTCGAACATCTATCCGTACTTCTCCACTTATCACACTCCGTGGATGTCAATGGACCAGGCTCGACGATTCGTATGGCAGCAAGGGGGAACCGCTCGTCCTTGAGCGCTCTCCGGTACACGTGGTCGGAAGCTATAGAATACGGGCGCCGGCCACCCTTATATAAGTGGGTCGTCTTGGAAAATGATGCGGCGTTTAGCCGTCCACGACGCTTACCATCCATTCGTACAATCATCGTTGACCCGACAACAAACCGTCTAGATAACCCTCGTCTAGATAACCCTTCAAAGCTTTGTCATCCGCTTTGGATACAATGTCTGATCGTAAAAAACTTATCTCGTTCACATATAACGGCTCGCACCAAATCGACCTGAGCAGGGGCCCATACTACGAGAGCACCGAGGCGAGTGGTGTATGGGTTTTCGGTGATGAAGCCTGGAAGATCTTTCCTAACACGAAGCAATACCACCGAATTCTCAAGGCCCATACGGAAGCCACAGAGCACAGATTACCAACTCCATGGTTTAGACTGCAAGAAGGTACCGTCGTTGATAATCGTAAACGGGTCACGGCCGGTTTCGCACTTGTCACGGGGCACATCACCGGTTCGGTCAGGTTTCTGAAACTGAAATCTGACACGAAAACGTTGAAGACGCTCATCAACCACATCACCAACGATACAACCCTCTCACGGTGCGTGGCAGATCGTATCAAACTTCAAGAAGACTAACGAAACTATTCTAGGCTCGAACAAGGCTTCCAGGCAGCCATAGATATGGGGCTTCAAGACCCTCAAGGATTTGTTAACCCAGATGACTCCGAGTTCCCATTCCTGTTCATCGACCTCCACATAAACAGCACGTCAGCGGGGTCGCTTCGCACAATTTGCAGCCATGTCAGCGAGCGGCGTGCGACCTTGCATCGGCAGCAGGGATGGCATTGAGGAAATTGACATACCAGTGAGTATCATCTTTCATAGTCACTTTGATATCGCTCACAGCCCCGGGAAGCAAACGATCGGCGTCTTACTAGCTGAAAACCAGCCCGAGAGACGTGAGGTCGGACAAGTCGACTGTATGTTTGGAGATACGACGGAGAGGAACTGTGTAGGTTATGAGGGGTGTTTGTACTTGCTGTTCGGAATCGACAATACCATCGTGCATTCGGAAGTAGTCTTACGCGGGTGATCTTTACCATCCTATACGACGGCCCAAGGTCGCGAGTCGCTGGCCGCAGCACAGGCGGCTCGCGATCGAACGGCCCCGATTCGTTCGTTGGCCTTGATCCGAGTCAGTGGCCTTGATCATAATTCAATCACCTTTCCCACCACGATGCACAACATGTAGACGTACGACGGAACGTTCAAGAATCCTTCAGACGAGGCACACAAGTCAATTGAAAAGTGGCGAAGTTCGAGGGAACTTGTACAGTAAATGCCTAGAATCTTCTCTCGCTAGCAAAGAATGGTACATGATTGCATGACATAACATGGCCCTGAGGGGAATAAAGGTAACCACTGGGGAAGTTGAGGATATGTGATATTGGGTGATAGATGAGCAAGTATCAATTATATAGGTCATCGTCAGCGCCTCGCATGAGCCACATATACACAGTTCCCGGGAAGCTGCAACAACAGCGAAAATAGTGGTACTTTGTCACATTGATCACGGCTGTCAAGGGCATCGAATGCATTTAACTTGCTGCTTTCTGATATCCCGTAACTTTCAAGATACGTCAGCGTCTCCCCGCTGATCTACCAAATAAACAGATAAGACTCACACTATCCGAAATAGGCGCTAGCCGAGAGGCATTATCAACATCGCCTGGTTGGTCCTCGTGGAAGAGGGCCAGACGTTCCTCTTTCTTGCTGGGAAGAGAAATCAGGCTTGGTGGCAAGGAAGAACTGCCCCGGCACTCCAGCTCTGCTTGCTGCAATTGCACCACGAACCCAGGGTTTGGGCAGGCATTCGGTCTTGCACGGACGATGAGTCCCAAGGCCTGTTTCAACGACATGCCGCAGCCTTGCATCAGGTAAAATGCGACGGTGGCCGGAGAACGAGAGATCCCGGCGGAGCAATGAACGAATATCTTGGGTGATTTCTTCCCCGTGCGCGCCTTGTTGATGAACGCGGTTGCCTCCCTGCCTGCTTTTCTCAGGTCCGCAGAGGGGTCATCCTCGATCGAAAGACGAAGGTAGGTAACGCTGTCGAGGGTCGATCCGGGGTTTTTCCCCACACTGATGATATGAGTGATTCCTTGTCTCGCAACGAAGGTCGATTTGGCAGATGTTGCAGAACAAGGGCCAATGTAAAGGTAGGGGAGAATCAGCGAGACGGATTCAGACTGTGTCTTGGGCGTGTTGACCGTGTTGACCTTTGTCTTCGATGTCTTCGGCATGGTTATGTGGAATCAGTTGAATTTGGTAAGCGCTCGCAGCAGGTCAGATTGACTCAGCCTGAGAGCGGTACAGTACATATTTGGCCCCCTAATCGTCCACAATGTTATGTAATGATTACTCTCCAACTCTCGCGTCAGCGCGAAGCCCTTTTTCGATTCAAGAACGTAAGTGCATTTTTGCTTCTCCCTCTACCCTCACATTCATTTGGACGAGTATTCTACACTGTGTTCACAACCGAAGTTGAGCCGTGCCCAACATCAATCCAACTCCTCTACATCAACATCATCGTGCTTTAGATATCAATATCAATCCACTCGAAAGGAGAGCATTCGGTCTCGTTCTGAACTTGCTTTGCCGGCACTTCGATAATCCGACCGACGTCCGCGTAAGTTCCGGTCTCTGACAGTGACACTCGAGGCGCGCGCGGCGCCGGCATAACGCAGACTACTGCGCGCAATTGACCCGACGCGATGGGCACGTCCCAGTACAAAACAAGGACGAGAGGATGTTGCATGCATCGAGCAACTCACGACGCTTTTCGACCATGACATTCGATTTCCCACCGCCACGCCAACGTTGAGCATGTCATGTCGATCACCAGGAATGATCGACCGAGTCGCCAATATCAGGCACGTCGGTGCAATCAACGACTAACCTGTTCCCCGTCTGCGGGTCCGAAGACGCTGAACCGACGAACGTGGGCATACGCGAATACCCGCTGACCTGAGGTGCCATCAAGTCCACTGAGTACTATGATGCCTGAGTTACGGAAACGTCGGGCACAGGCACGACGAGATCTAGTGTCGAAACGCTTGTCAGAACACGTGTAAATACAAGAGAGCTGCCAGATTAAATACTCATACACAGCCAACCGAACGAAGATCTGATCAAATGTGACTGGAAGACGTTGGAATCTGGAGTCACGCGGACCCGCCGCGACTCCTGCAACCGCTCATCAACTTGTAGCTATTTTCCGACTTCCAAAGTTAGGGGCAAATGATACAAACAATATTATAGTAATACATACTATGATATCATTTCCTGACGGTCGCATGTACATACTGTATATCCAATCGGTTGGCATGTCAAGACCTGCCAAGATGGGCAGGCAGGCAAAACAACTCGGGCAATAACGCCCAGACCCTCGCGCGTTCCTCTTTGCCTCTTGCGTTGATTTGCGACCGACAATCTGAGCAGATGTTCACATCCGGGAACGCTTCCGCACTGCACACTTCCAGAAGATCGGCGAGCACGTCCTCTGATTTCACGGGAATACTGATGTTCCAGGCGTCGGCGCATCTTGGATGGAGCCCAAGCTGCTTCGGAAGACGTTTCTTGAAGCTTAGCATATACCTTGAGAGCCTTTCTTTTCCCAATCTGAGCCGGCGCAAATCTTCTTTTGACAATAACGCCCGCCTGTCGATTTTTCCGCCTCTGTGGTCGCGCTTCGATCCACCCTTTTCCCAGTTGTCATCTTCGGTTGCGCGTAGTCGTGAGACTGCATCCTGCCACCAGACGTCTGAGCTGCTGATTCTAGAGAGTTGGTAATAAGCTGCGGCCTGGATGTTCGGCATGTTTGCAATACGAGCGACTTGGATGGCAGAGGCTGGTTCTGTAGCAGCAACTCGGTTTCCTGACTGGTTCTCTGGAGAAAGTTCCCCGAACGGCTCAAAGCAAGGCCCGTCCTCGCATTGTGAGGCATCCCATTCTGAGATGGTCTTTGGCCAATCTTGTTCGAACTGAGATGCGAGCGCCTCGATTACGCTGCTCGCCTTGTACTTCAACGCAATCCTGAATACGGGTAACGCGCGGCTAAAACTCCTGGCGTTGTGTTTCCAGAAGAGGAAGTATCTTTGGAGTTGCGTCAGAGCAACATATTGATCGTTTCTAAGGAGGTGGCGTACGATGGGTAGTAAATAGCGACGAAGAATCGCTCGAGGTCCAGTGCGTCATCGTCTGCGATGTACGCGTACGCGGTGTCGCCGACGTAAACTTGACGGCGCACCAGAGATTTGTCCAATAAGCGTAAGAGAACGCTTGAGTGAACGGCGAGCATGTCACGATACAGTTTGTAGAGACACAAGGCGCCTGAATCGAATCGCCGTGCGCAGACACGGACGTCCCCGTCCTCGAACCACAGGTCTTCGTTCAATTCGAAAGGGAGCGTAGAACTATTGGAGGACATGGTTGCGATAAACGCACTTGGTTTGAAGTCAAGAGAGGGTTATGGGTTTGTGCGCTGTGGACAGAATGGCGGAGCTCCGATGCACAGGGGTTAATAGTTATGCACGTGTATCATCCACACGTGTACAGTATGGCACGCACAGCTCTGGAGCTCCTTTACAATGAAAAACCAGCGCTTGAGAAGATGCTTGTTCAGCGTCAACGTCGTCGTGTAAAATCAGAGTAAAGCTTTCCCGTCTCCGTGAGTCTGCATGAGTCGGGAGCCCGAGAAGGTCACAAAAGTCACGTGATACCTACATTACTGTTTGCTCTTATTTGCACTGTCGGAGCTAAAGTATTCGTTACAGGCTGCCGTATGCACACAGCTCAACTGATGCCGCGGTGTACAGGGGACTGGACTGATGATGATTCCTCCCCGAGTCGCATACCCATGTTCATCCAAGAAGGAAACGTGTTGACTGAAGAGCTATATGGGGATGCCAGATAAATGCTAATTGGTGCGCGATAATAGCAAACGCTCGAGCACGGCGCAATGCCTGATCAAGTAGTGAGCTTGCCCTATGAAATGTGATAGGTATGTTCTGAACCATCCAAGGAGCCAGATTTAGTGGTACAGTAAAAAATATAATATATTGATAAAGGACCTGGAATAGATGATGTATTGGTATATGGTGAATGATGCGACAGCCGACTTGATGGGGAATTGCGAGACGTGGTCAATGCCTATCGAGCACGATGAACTCAAATCCTACAGGTTCTTGTGGGTCACCTTTCGTCAAATCATCACGTAAGTTCGTTACAAAAAGTCTGATTCGGACTTACCGGATGATGTTACAATTCGTAGCTTAAGTAGTCGTAGAGTATGAGAGTAATGAACCTCGAACCATGCCGACCACGTCCAGGGCGTTGTTCATGATGCGTTCAATCGATCCTTCTTCCTGGGTGGTTCGGAGTCTGGTCCACCTAGGGGGCATTGATGGAAGCGATCGTAGACTATTCCAAATCATCAGTGCTTCCTGCGCGCTAGGACGGTCCTTTGGATCTGGCTTCGTCATCAATCGAGAAAGATCTGCTAAAGCTTCTAATCCTTTGAACTCCTGCAGGGACTTGTGAGTTCTGAACAGCCACATTATATATAAAAAGAAAAACGCACGTCCACAATCTTCGTTTGGTAAACGCGCCCCAGGTAGTACACGTCTAGTTTGAACGGGTCGTAAGGTAACCCGGAGCTCTGTTCGGGAGCCTCTATTCGACCTTTCTGTCCAGTGACGAGATGTTCGCGTTGTCTTGAAGTGAACTCTGTTGATAAGCCGAAATCAATAAAATAATATTTGATCTCGACGTCAGAGCGTTTTCGGCTGAGGACGAGATCCCCGCCGTCGCGAGTTTGCCAAGGATTCATCGGATGCCAACCGCCTCTGTAGAGACCTGAACCATCCATCAAAATATTTTCAGCTGCACAGTCACTACACATTTCATGATCAGCAGTAAGCTATGAATGCGACATCTCGACATGTACTCACCGGTGTGCCACATTTTGGTTGTGCATGTAGACGAGACCCTAAACTCAACATTCAGAACGGGGGCCTATGGGACAGCAGATTATACAAGCCTCTAATGTCTGGTTCACAAAATCGACAAATTCCCCAAAAGAAGTGAAGCTCGGTTCGTTAAACGGACGAAGAACGGGCATGACGATGTATTGATACTTGGGATCCTGACCGTCGGTGAAGACGCTGAGCACAGGAATACAGTGGTTGCATTCGTCTTTACGACTCTCCGGCGACCCTAGACGCGAAGCGATTTTGACTTCATTGGGGTGAGTTGTCGAGTCGACCCTTTTGATGAACACGGCTTTTCCGTTCTCGCCTTCAACTGTGGCATCAAGAAGAGACCCTTTCTGGTGTGCTTCCGTTAGGTGGAGAATCCATTGGAGATGGAAAAACGACAGACCCACTGAATAACACTATCTTCAAAGAACTCGAGGATTGGATTAACTTCGAATCTCCAGGATGCTTGCCAGTCGGGATGATAGCGAGGTCGAAGAATGTAACCTTTCCTCCTAAAAAATTGGTATCTGTCTCTCCAGAAGATTTCGTCTTTATACAATGTCTCGTAGTAAGACTTTGGCATGAGTTTAGATTAGAGATATCTAGAGCACAAAGGCGAGCAAAATGGACCTACGCACAGCCACCGGACCCCCACTTGCGCAAATATTGGAACAACCATTGACCTCGAGGCTGGTGCATGTTCACAGGATTGTTCAATGTTAAATACACAGCAGTTCGTCTGTCAAGATGACCCACGAATATACTTGGTCTCAACACACCGATCTCGAGTTTCAGACGTTCTAATCCATGAATAATACATCATTCTCGTTCTACTCCAATGTTTTCGGGCTCATAGTGGGTGGCATCTCGCTGCTTAGCTTCATCACCGCGGTGTGCCGGTCGCACCTCCCCAGTAACAAGATCAAGACGTTGGAGACATTATTACATGAAACGGAGAATACCTTCAGGGAAGCTGTCGAAGCTGGACTCCTGGTACACGACTTTATAGAAAGGACGGAAGGGCGTCTCACCGGGTACGTCTAGAGTTGTCCGTGTTTCAAGAGTTTGACCGTGTCCCGTTTCCAGGCTAAAAGGGCGGATGTGCAGTTTGCGGGCTCGCGCTTACAATGCAACCACCATATGGAAAGATTATGCCGAATTCTTCAGCGGAACCTCAACTGCAATTGGACACATATATCAATCTGTCAAAAGCCTTCGAGCTGAAGTCATCGTTCGTATTTTTAACTCCGCCTCCCACATCACCGTTCTGACCCAGACACGGTTGTCAGACCTCTAGCGAGGAGAGACGCCATGGACTCATGCAAGTAAATCCGGCCTCAAACACCCCCCCACCCACTGTTCCTCCCAGCCCTGAGACCGATTACCCACTAACCCTAACGCCTCCCGCCAAGATTCCCCGTCCCTGCTCATGCCCTCCCTCACTCCCAACGTGGAAATCGGATCCCAAACAAAGTGAACCTCGAGTGTGGTAAGTGATACGATCGAGCCTGAGTAAACCGTGTAACTTGTTTAGATCGAATTTTTCGATTAGATCCTTTCAGCAACCCCTCGCAGACACTCTCGCAGAGTGATCCAGATGTATGGATAGTTCATGTTCAAATCTGAACATAAACTTTCCATACAACGTTAGTCCACTTCAAGCTTGAAAGCTTGACTGCTGTAGTCATATCTTAAATGTATTGGAACTGCGCGCCATCCGGCAGCTCATTGCAATTCGCGGAGCCTCCATGTGTCCTATATTATATTTATCTAAAACTGTTGTCTATTTTTTTTGCATTCTTTTGCTGTGTTGCACTGATATTATTTGCTATATCTGTTGATACTGTTCTGTGTATGTTACTGGATTGATATCCCTATGAACTTTGAAGGTCCTGTTTCAAAGGTTTCATTACCCTTTGCAGCACGAGAATTCAACGGGAACAAATACTAACTCCGATCAACAAATGATTCCCGATCGAACACCATACAGGCGGTACAGCCTAGCTGCCATCACTGACGCCTATCAACACGCTTGATGAGGAACCAAGCTTGATCAAGACTCATTCGCAATCGCTTACAGCTTGTCGCCTGGATCATGCTACAACACGTATGTATGGAGAGCTGCGCAAGAACTCCCTCTCTAACCTCGTCGATATCTCTACCTGACAGTCACCCCCCCCGATTCTGCTTGTGTATTTTCAATGAGCCTTGGGTTGGTGAGATGTGCAGCGCACTCACAACGGAATTAAAGACCCCCAACTGGGAACGGCGAACCTGGACGCGCGCAAGGAGCTTTAACTGAGAAAAATCAGTGGGGGCATATCATATCCGCGCATGCATGATGGACTCATCGCCCATCAGGCGGGATTTAGATGGGGGGTAATCTACAGACCACCCGCATCTCCGCAGCGGAGATGTCTCCACCGGTCACTTAATCTGCACACGAGCGTTCGGAGTGGGGATAGTGAAAGTACATCTCACGGAGACGTTTACATTCGTACGTACGTATCATTCTGACGCTGAGCGGAAACGTCGTGGCTTGTTCTTAATCCCTACTATGTATGATTCGATGGGCTGCATCACGTAAACATCTTCGTATACAGGAAACCATTGAAGGAAGGACTGTCCTTTGTTGGAGCTAGGTTAGGTTTGCTGGACTCTTTGAGGTGTTATGTACCAATAGATTCCGATTCGCAACTCCGTTATACCTCCTGGACGATTGTCAGATGGGCCGCTCTCTCATGCGATCGAGCGTCCTGAAACGTGATTGAGCCAAGAGTTAATCGAGCCAAGAATATAGCGTAACTAGGAGGAGGAATGTCACGATCTTAATCATTAGTTTCTCTCGGAAGAGAACACAATAAGTGGGTTACATGCCAAGACTAACTGGTAGCAGGAAGATCACGTGGACGGCGATCCGAGATTGTTCGGTTCACCTTCTTGAGCGCCACTCGTTCAGGTTATGTAGTAAGTAGGGTCGGCCACGGAGACAGACGGCAGGCAGACATGATCCACTTCAGTGTGTCATGATGCATGATGCATGACATCCTGATCGCGGCATGTCCTGACGAAGTTGCGTACCCCGGTTCACGCTGCTAGCAATGTGACTGTGTGACACGTTGAACAGGGTTTGCCCCATTGATGATGTCCTCATGGCACTCAACCGTAACTCAGCATCACAACGTGCGGGACTAACCATCAACGGGAAATTTCTCCCTGATTTTCGGGTGTCAAATATGGTTAGTATGCGCCTGGGAGCGTGATAATACAACTATTCGGGCAGTGGGCGCTGGCCCAGGACGTGGTCGACAACAACAATATGGAAAACTTCCAATCAGACGTTCAAGTATTCGGCTCGCTAAACGAAGTTCAAGGGCCTTTCGACCTGGAATGGTATGCTGTAACATGAACCCCGGACTAATCGAGCGCGAGCGCGAGCGAGAACGTGCCAAATAGGCGAGTTAAAGCGAAGTACCTTGTAAAGGAGAAATGATTACAGTAAGACCCCCTGATTCGATGGTTATAAAGCCGGAGACTGGCCACTTACTTTACCCACACACTAGTCACTGAACCCAGAATCCCAAATGGCTGCAGGTCCTAATTCCGGTGCCTTCAAAAAGATCGTTTCTCTCGATGGAGAGTACACCGCCAGCGTCAACCCCACGCCGGTTGCCACCCAGGTTGTCCGTACCGACACAGTTATCCAACAGGTACGGCCGCTCCGTTGCTAACCGAAACGTAGCATTCATGTATTCCTTTCAGTGGGCGGTCGAGAAAGTCGGCGACGAGAATTTTTTGCTCAGAGTAGAAGGATATTCCTACACCGGGGTATCCGCATCTAACGACAAGGTTATGGTTTCCTACAACTCATCCGATGATGTGGAATGGGAAATCATCCGCCGTGGATCCGCGGGCATTTATACGTGAGCAGTCACCCGTTTCGATGCACTGCTTATTTGTTCAGCGCTTTCATTCCTTTCTCAGGATCGGACTAGTGAACGACACCGCTGGCCGTGTATGGACTATCGTTCCAGGCAGTGATGAGGTAACGAAGCCTTCCCTCTTGATGTGGTAGTCTTCAGTTAACTGTGTCATAGATTTGGATCAAGCCGTTCGACCCGAACTCACCGAATCAATTGTTTGTGTTTGTGCCGTCCGACTGATGGGGAAGCGTATGTACGATGTGAAGCCCATGTCGCGGCACGAGGCTAGGTGTTACGCTGTACGATAGATGTCGTTGTAAGCCTTGAAAGAAAAGCGTTCGGTCTTCGTTTCGCAGTTACACGCACGGACTCCGACCTGGTAAACATGGGATGAGGTTTTTGGAAGCGAGTCCGCAGATTAAGAGCAGTGGTTGTCAGCGAGAGTAGCGCCTCTGATTCACATCCTTTCGTTGCGGTCGTGCGCACCTTGTGGGGGGAGTGCCGAGTTGCATACTGCTTGGATAAATCGAGTCAGAGAACATTGTAATTGACGTATGCTGAACAAGATTCGAGAGTCAACACTTCACCAAGTGGCGATTCCGCAGTCGAAAACTAGCAGGTTGCCAATCTCTAGGAGTGGTATTGTAATTGACAAACATGCTGGGGTGTTCAGCGTTTGACCTGCTTGGGCATCAATAGGTGGGTTGAAAAGACGCAGGAGTGGCCCAAATTACATACAGGATGATTTTCAGGCTCGCCATGCTACCTGGTATTCGAATTATGCAACTGCCAGGCCACCGGAAGCTGCGACACGAACTATCTATCGTGCACAAAACGACAGTAAACCCATTGTACAGTTTCCACAACCACACCTGTTGGGCTTGGAAGCATGCGAACTACTATATATGTCTGATGCAGTAAACTGTGCATTTTTCTGGATTTCTATTTTTATTTTTGGCTGTGAAACGAGAGTTTTAGGGGTGTTTTCCAGTGTAATAAAAGCTCGGTGCCCGTGTCACGCTCAGCAGTTCACACCGCTTTCCTTCTAGAACCTATGGTGCATTGTCCTGTCCTGCAATTGACCCCTTGGTAGTGTGCCGTATGACTTCCAGGTCTTAGATGTGAAATTCATCAGCCCGATCTCTCGGGTAATCGGATCTTAGGGTCAATATCCCTATGCATTGGAGGGCCCCTGCGTCTGTCAACTTGGCGAGCTCGATGCAACACGAATATCTTGGCTTGAACACACTGGCAGTGGTACACGAACACTCGGAGAAATTTCGGAGCTTTGAGAAAGTGATTCTCAAGCATGCTGCTAAGGACGTGGCCCAGGGTGAGTAATTAATGCTAATGATATTAAGGAAAAAAAGCTAATCGTGGCAGGCAATCTTCTCGTGGCTGGCTCACCTTCTGTAAGGGACTCGGGCATTTATTGGCTGCGTTTCCCGATTCGATTTTTCCGTGGTCCTTTGGAGGGAAAACTTGAGATCTCCTGAGACCCAATCCGATATACGCGCTGTTTCACTCGTGATGATAAGCTGGCGTTGTGTATTTCCGTCCCCGGCACGTGCGGTACGCTTTACACGCCTGCCATTGGTAGCCTTCTTGTCACCGGACTGCTACAGAGAGACCAGGGGCGGGCAGGAACCCCCGCGAATACAGGGGAAGCAGAGCACCAAAGTCTTGGCAGATCTCCCCTGTGCTGAATTATCACATGGTCACTGCTCAAGCGCTCAGGCGAGCAATCGACTCGCGTGGTTTGGTGGATTGGGCAGACCACCAGCTGGAACGTTTGATTGTCGCACGAGTGCTCGGTCGTATACGACCGCCGACCGTCAAATATAGAACGCGAAAGCTGATTGCAGCCAGATATCGATAATAGCGTGCACTCTGTGAGATTTTGGAGACGCCCTAGAGGAGGAGAGGACGCTGAATAAGGACTGGATCCATGTGTGCGTTTCGCCTGTCAGGTGGACGTCGTTTCAAGTCGATCCGGGGTTCTGGGGAACCTTTTAATCCTTCGGATCCAGAGTACGTCCACCTTTGCCATTGCGACGATGGAGAGGAGACAGAACACCCAAATCAGTGAGTGCCAGTTCCAAAATTCGTCTAGTCTTCTTTCTCGGGCAGACGAGGTGGCTTGGGTACCTTGCCAGGGCAACCTCGTGTTTGATACACTCCCACCCCCGTCGTACAGCATTTTTGAAATTGATTGATTTGCTGCGGACATGCTCTTCCCCGCCCCAAAACGATACTAGGACGCTCTTTCGTTCCTCTTTGTCCGCCGGCAACGCTTAGCCGTGACTTTCGTTCTTCCCTTCTTCACCCTTTTCATTTCCGTTTTTCTCTTTTCTTTGGCCCTCGTCCATGTCCACCAACGCGACCTCAGCCGCCTCGTCCCAGGCGCAGGCAACGACCTCGGCGCAGGGTACCTCTCTTTCCTCTCCTCAACCCTCTTCTCTTTCCTCTCCCATCTCAAGTGCTGACAATTCATCGCCAGCGTCCTCTAGCCTAGTTTCCAGTACTACTACCAATCCGCCCACCTCCACCAGCCCTGCCACCCAGGCAACGACAACCACCACACCTCAATCGAGTGACGCACAAACGTCTGCAGCGGCAGCGACGTCCGCGTCGTCGTCCTCAGTGCCGTCAACCTCGTTCGCTTCCACCGCAGCAGCGGCAACTACCAGTTCATCTTCGTTCACTACCCAGGTCGCGACAACCATCTAGTGTGTCTGTTCTTCTTCCGTCTTCCATTCCTTTGACCTATTCCCGTTCCCTAGTTCGACGGATGCTGCGGGTTCCATTGTCTATGTCACTACCACCGCGCCCGAAGTCATCACCTCCGCCATCAGCTCGAGTTCAAGTAGCAGTAGCTCTCACACAGGTGTCATCGTCGGTGCCGTCGTCGGTGGTGTCGCCGGTATCATCGGTTTAGCCCTCTTGCTCTTCTGTATCCGACGACGGGTCCGAAAAGACGACTTTGACGGCAACTTTGACCCCGACCGTATCGTGGAGCCTATGGATGGTCGTGGCGGAACTCTCCCCCACGTCGACCTCGCAGACGAGGTGACGCCATTTCCTCGCCCCTTCACCGATCAAGGTAGTTCGAGCATGCGCCAATATCGTGAACCGCCGTATCTCGCCATTCCTTCCTCGCTCGGGACAAGTGGACAGGGCAGCACCGATTTTTACCCACGTGGTACTACCGCATTTGCCGATGCGCAGCCTCGGTCGCTTAAGCAACCTGGACCTCCGCCTTCGGGTGCTTATTTGCCCCCGATCAACATGCACGGCACAGGTCCTGTGGACTGGCACACTCCTCACCCGGGGTTCTCCCCGCCCCCCTCGACTGTGAGCAACACCACGTCGTCAGCGCGGGCAGCCAAGGAACGCGAGGCGTTGGAACGCAGCGGTCAGGGTCTAGGGTTGGCGACACAACAAGAGACCGCTGAAGGCAGTGGGGATGTCGTTGTGCATCAGGATGCAGGCAGGGCTCCCGTCGAGGAACATGCGCCACCGAGGGAAATCCCGCCTTCATACGATTCGATTCGGGATTGAGCACCCGAGCGTTAACGAAATGATGTCAGTGCTTTTTCTTGTTTGTCGTCGTTCTCGTTTGCGCTTGCTTCTGCTTTGGAAGGTGACTGGGTCGTTTTGTTGGATTTCTTTCCTTGGTGATGAACCATTGTGTGGACAGACTGATGAATGTCTTATACAGACGTTCCGCCCTGAGGCCTCGACGAATGGAACAAAGCCACTCTTTGTGTGCCATTCTTCTCCCCCACTCTGGGATCTGACTTGTTACATGCTTACGCCCTACGGTAGCCGACATACACGATGCCACCCTACAATACCGCACTGAAAATTGCGTTACTTTCCTAGTACCCCATGAAAATATATTCACGATCCACTTCTCCTTCTATTGTAGAGCTTACCTTTTTTTTCTCCATTATATATTCTTGGTGCGTTGACAGCATCGTTGACCCGTCGACTCGCCATTGCAAGGGGTCGAGACATGTATATTATGCTGATTGGCCAATCTCTGGAGATGTCAAATCACGATGGGATTTAAGTATGTATTGACAATCATTCCGAAATGGTCGCCCGTGGATGCTCGCACATGTGGGCGGACTCGGAAAGGTGTCGTTCTCATCGTTTTGATCCGTCAGACACACCATGTATCTGGTCCATTCATTTTGTGTATGAAGACCATGATTGTGGTCGTGGTCGTTTACTGGTGCATGTGTGCGTTGACAATCATGCCCTGCATGGAGGCGTGCAGCGTTGCGTTCAATTGGACGCGAGTGCAATTATAATACTGATGGAACACACAGGCTTGGGACCCGAACGAGCCTGGTTTGCCCGCACAGCCCTGTTGGGAGCGGCCCTTAGACCGGTTTTCCCAGGCCCGCTGGCTTCTTATCGATTAGCAGCCGCTGAGTAAGTCGCCCCCTACGCAACCAGTCCAGTCGGAGGTCGCGCCCTCAGGCTCATGCCCAAATAGCCGCCTTTGGGGACCCCGGCCAGATCCTCTGATAGGGCGTTAGACCGGTAGCTGGTACACTGGTCGGTCTTGGATGGGAGACGATCGGCTAGCGGTATCCCCCTGACGAGAGCTTTCGAAGGCTCGAAGCCGTTACCCACCCGTCCCCTTACTTGTCCCTGCTCGTACCGTATGTGGCGATGCCACAGCCAGACCCTGATCTCCCCGGAGCGGGGTGACCGGTGACCGACGGACGAGCGTATAGGCCCGACAGCCCAAGCGTCCCCCCTTCGCACACAGAGAAGGCCACAGTCCTTCAAACTAGCAATGATTTTTTTCCAGAGTTCCAGGCATCCACCAAGCACCCAGTCGATACCCATGATAAAATGCGAGTCGCATCACGCCCGCCGCAGCATAAGCATCAGTGAAACGGTTATCGGTCGGAACCACCGGTTAGCTGTCTGTAGCACTCGGATACACTCGGTTAGCATCGGAAACCAGCAACTGTGTTACTGATGAACGGTGGCCACCATCACCCTATTCGACCAAGGGGAAAAAACGGCGAGTCTATCCCAATAACCCGTCTGTACCCTCGTCAAGTGCTTGGGGAACCTGTCATGCCCTCGGGAGTCCGGCATCAAGATCTATCGCCGCCCGAGGACTCCAAATTTTTGAGAACGGGGCCAGCTTTCACGTCATTTGAAAATCCGCGTTTTGGTGTTGTTCTCGTCAGATGCACCTCGGGATAGAAGACTAGAATGGTTCTTGTTCAGACCTCTTGACGATCAGACCCGCCGTGGCCTCGAAACAAATCGAAAGTTGTCGCACTAATATTTTGGCGGAGTGTGTTTCGGAAATTAGCGAGGTGGCAAAGACTTGTGCAAACAACAATAATATCATGCTCAGGCTTGACAATGGTTCGAACGTTCATTAGCCAGCGTTCTGACTGACTCGGAGATGCGGCTCGTTTCCAAGCTCCGTGGCATATGAGAACCTAAAGTCCCTTTGTTTCATCCCTTTATACTTCTTGCCATGCTCACTGCATTGTTGACGCACCAACTGACACATCATGTGGGTGGTTGAAGCAGATGTTGTGTTGGTTGGCCAGTTCTCTGGATGAGACGATTTCAGACACCACAGGGTCTCTACAATGGCTGGTCATGTCTGGGTGTCAATGTGGTTGCTATGCTGCAATGATCACTGGTGGAGGCCTGGTGTGCCTCACCTATTGAATGACTGGAGGGTGTCATTTTTGATTCATCAGATACCACATCCCTGATTTGTTCTGTGTGTATTTCTTGTCATCAAGGTATGAATTTGAATTTAGTGATGCTGTGTGTCTTAGAGATAACTAGAGTGGTGTTGGATGCATTTGAATTCCAGTGGGCAACAAGCTCACTGTTGTAGTGTGTCATTCCAAAGGGTTTCATTGCCAGATTATGATACATTGAAGAAGGAACTAGCCATCCATATGGAATGTGAGTTATGAACCGAGTTGCCAGAATGATCAAGACTGAGCTCAAGACTGGGACACAGGGAACCAGACTTAGGGTCCTAGTATATAGTCTCTGGAATATTGGATGTGCCTGTCCACTCTCTTTTCCAGGTGCATGATCCAGTGGGTGAATGGCACAATCACTCCAGTTGGCCATGCATGATGTTCTATTCCAGAATGGGGTCTTGGATAGCAGTCATTGCCTTGATCCATTAATGTGGGCAGTGCAATTTAATCATGTTGACTGTTTGGTTGTGGTGTTCATAGTTGTGCTTCCTTGGAGATCACCTTCTCAGTGACATATGACACCACTTCACAATTGGTTGTCCATCAAAGTCAAGGAAAGAGTCGCCTATCTCCCTCACTTCCTTTTCACATCCCCTCCACTGATCAAAAAAGAAAATTCAGAGAGCTGCCAACATGGCTGACCTCTCTCCTTCAGGTCATTACAGTGATCATCGCTGGTCAAGGTCATCATTAGATGAAGATACAGTGGCTCAAACAATTGTCCCAATGTTTGTATGTTTTACACTAACAAGGATATTATTGGTGTATGGAAGACCAATAACACTCCAGGCTACAAGATTGGTCTATGGTGCAAAAGATTTGGATGAGATCTAATTGAATGGCAGCCATATCAAAACAGTCACTCATTGGGACAATTCTTTGACTTTGTACAAAATATAGTATTTAGTACTCAGTATGACCTCCCTTGGCCTTGATAACTGCTTCAACTCTTCTAGGCATACTTTCTATCCATTTGTGACACTGTTCCACAGAAATCTTCCTCCACTCTACCACCACCCTTTCCCATAATTGATGAACTCCTGTAGGAGCACTATTATACAGTGAGTGAAAAAACCCTTGCAATGTTTCACTATTTTGAACTACATGCCATGTAGCACCTGATGGCATGGGAATTCCACTTAGTGTTGGTAAGATGGGTGATAGCACTGCCTCCTGGCTACAGATAGGTCCCTGGGTCATGTGATGTGGCCATGTGGCCATGGAGATATGTCTATTCTAAAACAGGTATACCATTGCAAGGGTTTATTCACTTTCAGCCTCAATAGTGGAATCTCAGTCAAATGAAAGGATAATTGTGTTTGTTTGGTCCTACAAACAAAGATACACATATAAACATTATGTCTGAGTTGGAAAAAGTT
>JBBPSI010000077.1:0-107923 GCA_038093515.1 Butyriboletus loyo
CATCAAGAGCTGGACAAGCAGGTAGTGAAAGCCGTCGAAAACGATTTGGGTGACATCTCCGATCTGGACTCCTTTCAATATCACGATGGCCTGGCGCTCCTCGACGCTATCATTGAGAACTCTGACGGTGACTTGGACACAAAGTATCTTCTTGTGAAACATGCAATGCAGCTACTCAAAACCTATGGAGAGTTACGAGATATGCTCAAGTCCGCCTGGAAGCGTAAATCATTCCGCGAAATTCGAAACCTTGGTCTGTGTCTTCAATATCTGTCCAATATTTGTTCACAGTCCTTTGGTCAAGCTATCCTCAAACCACCACCACCACCACCCACCACACAAACTGGTTAGTGCTCCACATCTTACCATTTGATGAGAACTACTAACATCATCATTCGATGATATAGGCCAAGGCTTGTCAAGGTCCTTTGAGGCGAAGTACCATGGCGCTGCTGTCAATGGCTTCTACGAATATTTGACACACAACCAGAAGTTGTTCGAGAAATATGGGTCCGCTCATCACTACTACGCCAAGTTCTGCTCCATCGTCCAGAGTTCGGGAACTGGTAAATCAAGGATGCTGACCGAGGTAACTGCGTGGTCATTTCGCAACCATGTGTGGTGGCTGAATCATCCTCAGCTGAGAAAGGAGGGTGTGATAGTAATTTACATGAACATGCGTGAGGAACAGGATGTCGTGGGTTTCCCTGCGCGTGATCCAATTCCTTCCGCCCTCTTGACCAAATTCCCCTCTAATTTGGAGGCATACCAAACTGTCTGCTACGCGTTCCTCGCCGCCTTATTTGATACGCTCGAGGAGCATCTCTCGAGCAACTACACCACTCGCCACACAAAGGCAGGGATCATGCATTGGGTCGACCAGATGTGTGATATGAGCGACCCTCCCAAGTCCACTGCCAGGTCCGATTTCTTTCAAAGACTCGCTGAAAAATACGAAAAGGTGGGGATATGTTGTTCTGCACTGTGAATCTGATTCGACAATTCTGTGCAGATACATGCTGATCTCGACCAAGCCCTCCCCAAACAATCTAGTGCAACGACAGCCGCCAACAAGGTCACGGACGCAGAGGTTGATAAAACCACTGAGAAACTTGAAACACTCACCTTATCTGGTAAATATTTCAACTAGCGTCGAAAAGGTCATATCTGAGTAACGCGGTCAGGACGAGAACGAAAACCTCACCCACTTGTTCCTGCCCCTTTCTCTAATGTTCTTTCCGCTGCCTACAGGAAAGTCGGCGCTTGTCTGGAGAGGATATTCCCCGACGCTCCATACGTGCCCAAGCTAGTCATCGCAATCGATGAAGCTCACCCTCTCACCAGAAGCATTGAAGGTCAACATGGATATCGCCCGGCAGACGTTTTGTGTAGAGCAGTGAGCAACTACACGTATGCAGAGAATCACGCTGTCTGGGTCGTATTCGCCTCGACGACTTCCAGGGTCGCTGACTTTTCGCCCCCCAATCAGAAGTGTAAGTATACCGATGTCTCGACGAGCTTGCTGATCATCGATCACCTGCCGTCTCAGATAATTCATCTCGCGTCGCCTTAAATGGCGAGCAGCTTTTCCCACCTTACACTCAACTGGGATGGGACCAGAATGCATCGGGGCTCGGGGAAGTTGGCATGGATGATGTTTCAAGGCTAGATCACATCCTGGGTTATGGCAGACCTTTGTAATGCCCCTTCCCTTTCAACTCGTTGTCACCGTTTACTCACTTGACCCGTCCTCAATGCTGGACAGGTGGTATTCTCTCAAGACCGCGCATGGCGAAGTGTATCAACTATTGGGCACGGCGTCCTCGAAGTTATACGGCCCTGGATGTTTCGATCCAAAAAACACCAGCCACGTGCTCGCGATATTGGGACAACGATTTTGTTTGGACGTCGCGTTAGGGCACCCAGATTCGGTCGAGCATCTGGAGAAAGGTGTGGCGAGCCACCTACTCATATGTCTTGGGACGACATCCGACCGGAATTGGAAATTTACGAGGTATCCATCCGAACCCCTCTTGTCGTGCGTGGCTGCAACCGATCTGCATGCACCGGCTGAACAGCTAGGGACCGCTCTGCAGACCCTGTTGCAGACAGTCAATTCCGGGATGATCGACATGGGCAAACGTGGCGAGCTGGCCAGCCGATTACTCTGGCTTCTGGCCAAGGACTTGTTCGTTCGGACGCAGGCAAAAAACGCGGTGAAGAAGATGCCAACGGCATGGGACGAGCATCTCGCGGACTGCCAAATGATTCCCGTGGTGGATTATCTCGAATTCATCTTCGGGCCCAAGATATGGGACGAGGAGAGCACTCAAAGATCGCGTGCACGCAAAAGGTTCGAGAATGCGTATGTGAATTTCTCACACTGGGTATCCATGGCTACGAACATGGCCGGATCAAAGCAAGGGAACGAATTAGGGTTTGTCTTCGAACCACCCTAACATCAGTCCTGATGATCCACCATGTAGTTTGGATGAGTGGACGCTACGCCACTGGCAGAGGACTAGTGCAGTGCAGTGCAACCATCAACAACCTCTCATCGACAAGGTCGTACCCATCTATTTCAGAGGCGGACCCGAAACAACGTCAGCGGAATCGGGGATGTCGCAGATGTTCATTTCTGACAAGGCTCGGGAATCGAAGCATTCCAAAGACGTTTTGCACGACATCACCCGCAGAAGTCAACATCTGAACAGCCAAGGCAAAAAATATGACGCTGATTCCCTTCCTTATATCGCGATCTTGGCTGACCTTAGTCAACCACCATCGTTCTCCGTCACCTTTCTTGAGCGGGAGGTTGATGACTGCTGTCTGCGTATCTACGCTGGCGGTGTCGATACCACCACCTATCCATTTTTGACAAAGCACCCAAGGCTCATGGAAAATCTGCAGAACCTTGTGCATTTACAGCAGATCCACGAAACAGAAAAACCATACATGGAATACCTGAATGCCCAGGTGAAGTTTGGGAGCACGGCAACTGCCGAGCATATGCTATGGGAACACGGGAGGGATGTTCCGAATGTGAGCGGAAAACCCGACTGACGAACGTAGGTCGAGTTTGCGTTGTGATATCATTCGGATTGTAATAACTTTGGTGTACGTACTGTGACCACATGTGTATTAGCTTTTGGCGTGAATCACTACTATCACCTTTCCAGATACCAGATACTCGAATCTCGTGGTAGGATTTACCTTCTCAAGCGACAGCAGGAATATTGATCGACTTTTTTTGCCTGATCCCAAGCGTCCTAGTCATTCTCTCTTGGACAAAACGCCAAGCGGGCTCAATGGCTCCCGCACGTACCGTACCGATGCGATCTGAGGCTACATGCCAGACGTACTGTTATCCTTATACGCAAAACCAAGGATGGACATGCAGGATCATCGATCTCTTGCCATGCCGCGATGTAGCCGAAGCAGAGTCTGATTCGCGAGGCTAGCAAACAAAAGGTCCTGCTCATAAAGAAAACTAGAACCCATTTGAATGCCGATTATCAAGTATAGGCTCAGACTGTAGAATATTTGTTAGGGAGAAAATTCAAACTATGACCATTCTAGTACGTAGGGCTCCGGCCAAGTAATAGAATATTGTCTTTGTGCGAAGTGGCTGTGACGCCGCGTCCTCCTTTCTTTCGCTCCATCTCCTGTCGCTCTGAGACACGCCGCGCATCCAGCCGCTCATCGCCTTCTCCCACCCACCACACCCTGAATTCCAGTACACCACAGGAATTATCTCGCAGGAGTCTCGCTGTTGTATCCATCTTTAAACAGTTTCAGGACAACTAGCCGCGTGCGAGGTTTCCCAGCCCGCCCACGCAGCTAACGCTCAACCCCTGTAGACTTAGGACCACGACCGGTAGGCGCTGCGCGCCTTCACCCACACACGCTGCTGCGTAGTTACGAAGAAACTTTCATACTTCGAGTCTCAAAGCGACACAAAGAAATAGGACCAGGCCGGGTGCCCAGACTGGTCTATGACATAGGGTGACGTCATTACTGCTATTATATTAGCCGGCCATGAGCATAACTTGGTCATTCTTTCCTCCCACTTCCTCGCACCCATCTCTCATCTCCGTCATCCCAGCGCCTGGTTGGTCCCTTCGTACCTGTCCTTCCGCCCGCCCCTCGGTTTGTTCTGACCCTCCCAAGCGCTCAGAAGACCACATACCACGTCATCCTGGGTGCGCCGCCCTCGATCACGTGATCCCGCCTCACGCGCACGGACCACACCACCGACGCCATAGTCTTCTAGTCTGTCGTGTATCATTTTTCTCCTAAATAATTTCCCTTCTGTTCTCCTTGTCGAGCAATCACCCGCGAAGGCCGTAGCAAGGTGAGCATAGATTTCCGAGTCGTCTATCGCTACTCACCTTTTCCTGTCTAGTCCATCACACGTTCAATCATCAAACCTCACAGATATGTACACCCCTCAGGCTATCATTTCTAGCGTGTTCAACAGCATTCCCATCGTTGTACCTCCCTTCCTACTCGACGAGCCACCTCGCTTTTCACTCGATATGTCTGGTGTAGCAGGTTTGTTAGGAGGAGATGATGCCGTATCCGCTATGGCTACAGTTCACATATACGGGAACAGGCGTTGGTTGGGTTGGTACAATACTCCTGGGTCCTTCCAAGTAGCCAAGCGACTCCGCTCGCTCGCGAAATCCGCGTCTTTTCATAGCATTTTCGGTAGCAATCTCTCCTCAAAACTTCTTTCTAAGAGTGTCCACACAGATCCCACGGCATTATTTGAACTAGATGGCTACAAAGGGCCCAAGTTCCGGGCTGCACACTCGGGGACTGTCATCGAGGAGACGGGATACTTGGCCGCGCTCTTCATAAAAGAATGTGCTTCTTGGAATTCTGAAGGGAAATTGGTTCCGGGGAGGAAGACTCAACCCGTCGGAATTACGATCGCCGAGCTCGGTCGGGCCCCTGCCTGTGAGATGCGCCCTGCACATAGAAGTGCCTGCACTCTCCTCTTCGCTAGCGTTCCTATTGCTACCAGCGCTGGCACGTGTGTGCTTTGTGCCGTTTTCGGGGACTGGTATGCATCCTTGTTGATCCTCGTAGGCATCATCGCGAGTGGTGTGTCTTGCCTCGTCCTCGGCTCGGCAGACTTTGTGTTCACCCATCCCGAGCCTGCCAAAGGATCGCCTGCTGGTGACGGAATTCTTAGTTCGAACAAGGACATCGTCCTGTTGAAAGGAACAGAGGGTGCCGTGAATTCCATCACTCTCGGCAGGTTCTCCCTTCGATTCTCGAGCGAGGGCCATTATAATCTCATCCGGTGGTGCTCCCTCTTCCTCTTCATCCAATGCATCACCCAGCTCCTCCTCATCCCCCAAGCGTCGTTATTCGGTCAAATCGTGTTCCTTGCCTCGCTGGGTGTCTCTGTGCTGTACAATGCTCGACTTTCCTCGTTGGACAAAGAGAAAATCCATCAGAAGCTCTTATTCGAGAGCGTGCTGGAGCACCCTCTATTGACCAAATACACGTTGGGCACGCGCACGACCGCGGTAGTGTTCATGCTTCTGGTGTTGCAGCTGCAAGACTCGACGGGACTTCTCAATGAACTGCTCCCTAATGATACCAAGGTTTGGAAGGAGTGGAAGGCCACGATCTTGGAGCAGCTGCGTCACCCCGATGACCAGTCCTTCTTATTCGACAACGAAATTGGTGTTTTGGACGGATTTACGCAGCAGGAGAAAGATTTGCTGGAGCTGCTGTATGGGGACGCGCGGGCGGCATACAATGGTTACAAGGAGTATCTCTGAGTCGATACACTCCGATCGTCAAGTGTCTCATTTCCTTCGCTACTCTATTGTCAGCTGTTAGTGATCATCTATGTAGCCTTTTTATTTTCTATTCACCTATGTTGCGTACGCGTCGTGTTGTATATTGCATGTGTGTACTACTATTTCGGTTGCCAGAATTTGCATGGCCGGCTCGACCCCCAAGTTCTACCCCAAACGATGAATTGACGTGCAAAAAGGGCTGAAGCCAAATTATCATGCTCACTGTTACTTTCTCCAGGTTGCGGTACATACCCAGCCAGTCCGGTTTAAACGAAAATGACAGTGTCATTGTCCCGAAACCACTTCTAGCGTAGTAGGTATGTACAGCGAGAGTAGATCCACTGCTCTGATGCCATCAGTGAAACGGTTGGTGGTCAGAACGAACGGCTAGCAGTCTGTAGAAGTCTGTAGCACTGCCGGGAATCAGCAACTGTTTTACTGATCAGTGTGATGTAGTTCGATCACCGGAATCGTTGACAATCTCCAAACTCACGCTTAGTGACCAAGCATGTCCAACTATTTGTCTCAATCGAGCATACCTACAATATCTACCAGTACGTCCAGTCATACAGAGTCGATTTCGGAGCTCTGCTAAGGCTTTGCGGGTGGAGAGAGAGAGCGTCGAGGAGAGATTAATTGGACACGTAGATCGGCGGAGGTCAGATCAGATCTACATCACTCTGGCTTGCTGGCTCTGCCGAAGTAATGATATAATGAATATCAGATAACTGATGCAAGAGCTCGATCAACGTGTCCATCCTTGGTTCTGCGTATAAGGATAAGAATAGGTCTGGCATGTAGCCTCAGATCGCATCGGTACGGTACGTGCGGAAGCCATTGAGCCCGCTTGGCGTTTTGTCCAAGAGAGAATGACTAGGACGCTTGGGATCAGGCAAAAAAAGTCGATCAATATTCCTGCTGTCGCTTGAGAAGGTAAATCCTACCACGAGATTCGAGTATCTGGTATCTGGAAAGGTGATAGTAGTGATTCACGCCAAAAGCTAACACACATGCGGTCACAGTACGTACACCAAAGTTGTTACAATCCGAATGATATCACAACGCAAACTCGACCTACGTTCGTCAGTCGGGTTTTCCGCTCACATTCGGAACATCCCTCCCGTGTTCCCATAGCATATGCTCGGCAGTTGCCGTGCTCCCAAACTTCACCTGGGCATTCAGGTATTCCATATATGGTTTTTCTGTTTCGTGGATCTGCTGTAAATGCACAAGGTTCTGCAGATTTTCCATGAGCCCTGGGTGCTTTGTCAAAAATGGATAGGTGGTGGTATCGACACCGCCAGCGTAGATACGCAGACAGCAGTCATCAACCTCCCGCTCAAGAAAGGTGACGGAGAACGATGGTGGTTGACTAAGGTCAGCCAAGATCGCGATATAAGGAAGGGAATCAGCGTCATATTTTTTGCCTTGGCTGTTCAGATGTTGACTTCTGCGGGTGATGTCGTGCAAAACGTCTTTGGAATGCTTCGATTCCCGAGCCTTGTCAGAAATGAACATCTGCGACATCCCCGATCCCGCTGATGTTGTTTCGGGTCCGCCTTTGAAATAGATGGGTACGACCTTGTCGATGAGAGGTTGTTGATGGTTGCACTGCACTGCACTAGTCCTCTGCCAATGGCGTAGCGTCCACTCATCCAAACTACATGGTGGATCATCAGGACTGATGTTAGGGTGGTTCGAAGACAAACCCTAATTCGTTCCCTTGCTTTGATCCGGCCATGTTCGTAGCCATGGATACCCAGTGTGAGAAATTCACATACGCATTCTCGAACCTTTTGCGTGCACGCGATCTTTGAGTGTTCTGCTCGTCCCATATCTTGGGCCCGAAGATGAATTCGAGATAATCCACCACGGGAATCATTTGGCAGTCCGCGAGATGCTCGTCCCATGCCGTTGGCATCTTCTTCACCGCGTTTTTTGCCTGCGTCCGAACGAACAAGTCCTTGGCCAGAAGCCAGAGTAATCGGCAGGCCAGCTCGCCACGTTTGCCTATGCCGATCATCCCGGAATTGACTGTCTGCAACAGGGTCTGCAGAGCGGTCCCTAGCTGTTCAGCCGGTGCATGCAGGTCGGTTGCAGCCACGCACGACAAGAGGGGTTCGGATGGATACCTCGTAAATTTCCAATTCCGGTCGGATGTCGTCCCAAGACATATGAGTAGGTGGCTCGCCACACCTTTCTCCAGATGCTCGACCGAATCTGGGTGCCCTAACGCGACGTCCAAACAAAATCGTTGTCCCAATATCGCGAGCACGTGGCTGGTGTTTTTTGGATCGAAACATCCAGGGCCGTATAACTTCGAGGACGCCGTGCCCAATAGTTGATACACTTCGCCATGCGCGGTCTTGAGAGAATACCACCTGTCCAGCATTGAGGACGGGTCAAGTGAGTAAACGGTGACAACGAGTTGAAAGGGAAGGGGCATTACAAAGGTCTGCCATAACCCAGGATGTGATCTAGCCTTGAAACATCATCCATGCCAACTTCCCCGAGCCCCGATGCATTCTGGTCCCATCCCAGTTGAGTGTAAGGTGGGAAAAGCTGCTCGCCATTTAAGGCGACGCGAGATGAATTATCTGAGACGGCAGGTGATCGATGATCAGCAAGCTCGTCGAGACATCGGTATACTTACACTTCTGATTGGGGGGCGAAAAGTCAGCGACCCTGGAAGTCGTCGAGGCGAATACGACCCAGACAGCGTGATTCTCTGCATACGTGTAGTTGCTCACTGCTCTACACAAAACGTCTGCCGGGCGATATCCATGTTGACCTTCAATGCTTCTGGTGAGAGGGTGAGCTTCATCGATTGCGATGACTAGCTTGGGCACGTATGGAGCGTCGGGGAATATCCTCTCCAGACAAGCGCCGACTTTCCTGTAGGCAGCGGAAAGAACATTAGAGAAAGGGGCAGGAACAAGTGGGTGAGGTTTTCGTTCTCGTCCTGACCGCGTTACTCAGATATGACCTTTTCGACGCTAGTTAAAATATTTACCAGATAAGGTGAGTGTTTCAAGTTTCTCAGTGGTTTTATCAACCTCTGCGTCTGTGACCTTGTTGGCGGCTGTCGTTGCACTAGATTGTTTGGGGAGGGCTTGGTCGAGATCTGCATGTATCTGCACAGAATTGTCGAATCAGATTCACAGTGCAGAACAACATATCCCCACCTTTTCGTATTTTTCAGCGAGTCTTTGAAAGAAATCGGACCTGGCAGTGGACTTGGGAGGGTCACTCATATCACACATCTGGTCGACCCAATGCATGATCCCTGCCTTTGTGTGGCGAGTGGTGTAGTTGCTCGAGAGATGCACCTCGAGCGTATCAAATAAGGCGGCGAGGAACGCGTAGCAGACAGTTTGGTATGCCTCCAAATTAGAGGGGAATTTGGTCAAGAGGGCGGAAGGAATTGGATCACGCGCAGGGAAACCCACGACATCCTGTTCCTCACGCATGTTCATGTAAATTACTATCACACCCTTCTTTCTCAGCTGAGGATGATTCAGCCACCACACAACACATGGTTGCGAAATGACCACGCAGTTACCTCGGTCAGCATCCTTGATTTACCAGTTCCCGAACTCTGGACGATGGAGCAGAACTTGGCGTAGTAGTGATGAGCGGACCCATATTTCTCGAACAACTTCTGGTTGTGTGTCAAATATTCGTAGAAGCCATTGACAGCAGCGCCATGGTACTTCGCCTCAAAGGACCTTGACAAGCCTTGGCCTATATCATCGAATGATGATGTTAGTAGTTCTCATCAAATGGTAAGATGTGGAGCACTAACCAGTTTGTGTGGTGGGTGGTGGTGGTGGTGGTTTGAGGATAGCTTGACCAAAGGACTGTGAACAAATATTGGACAGATATTGAAGACACAGACCAAGGTTTCGAATTTCGCGGAATGATTTACGCTTCCAGGCGGACTTGAGCATATCTCGTAACTCTCCATAGGTTTTGAGTAGCTGCATTGCATGTTTCACAAGAAGATACTTTGTGTCCAAGTCACCGTCAGAGTTCTCAATGATAGCGTCGAGGAGCGCCAGGCCATCGTGATATTGAAAGGAGTCCAGATCGGAGATGTCACCCAAATCGTTTTCGACGGCTTTCACTACCTGCTTGTCCAGCTCTTGATGAGTGGCAGCATCGAAGCGATCTGGGCGACTCTCAAGGGGCATGTTGTCAAGTTGTTGCACCCGTCGGTCTGCCGCATGTTCTATTGTTCTCCAGAAATATAAATCAGAATTTCGTCTCGAACGCCTTCATGTTCGCCACAATCTGATGACTTGAAAGAAAAAACCATCCGAATCTAACATTCATGACACAGAAATGTCCATCTACTCGAACCCTTCATCACTCATCATACATTCGATGTTGGTGTTCGTTTGGTTGAAAAAGCTTAACAGCATGCCCCTTGCGAGTTTCCCGGATCGCTTTGACGACGCTACATCAACATTATATGATATGAATGCCGTCGTTTGCCAGTCCCAGATGGATCGTGATTTTTATTCTAGAGCGCGGGGAGATCATGAGATGCCTGGGATCCAAGTTTCGACTGGCTTCGATTAGTTTACAGGCCACGGAACAGTATTTGGGTGACAGGCCAAGGAACGGGGTCATCATCATCGTCATGCTGTTTACCAGTGACTTTTTCCGTGTACGATGTTGTGCAAGTTCTTGGGCGGCCAACGTGTGCAATTGTTTCCGACCGAAATCGAATTTAGAGAGTCTTGAAGGACTCACTGCGTAGCTGTCAAGTTTGTCTCAGACTTTGCAACGTTCATCATAGTCACGTGACGACGTGAACCGCCCAAGATTATAAGCGTAGCTCCATGAAAACTTGCCAATTGCGAAAGACTCTCCAAGAACGCAAGGGTCATCATCAACACGATGATTTGTGCCCGTTACGTATTTCGATGCTTCAAATGCGTGGAACGCGCAGGAGACCGAATAACTGGCGCAGCAGGCCCTTACTTTGTAGCGCTCGCTGTCATTCTCATATCCATCGGCACTCTCAGTTTCTGTGAGTACACACTCTCGCAACACTTGGCGTACTCACCATTTTTCATCCAGTCACCGTTGTACAACCATGCTTACCGCTTCCTTGGTTGTCCACCCCACTTTGCTTGCTCATCGCAGTCAACCTTTTCGTGCACTATTACTACGTCTGTACGATTCCTCCTGGGTTTATAGGTGACCTTCCACAGTATCCTGGAGCTAGCTTTCTCTGGGCATCTCCGTCCTCCCCAAAGCGACTGTCCACCTCTGGTGTGCGCTGGTCATCTCCAGGGCTGGAAATCGTAAACGCAAGTGTTTCCCGATGCAAACGATGTGGAGTTATGCGACCTGAGGTGAGCTACACTGTCGGTTTCCGTATAGTGTACTAATGTACATCGTACCGAGAGGGCACATCACTGCCGCATATGTAACAAATGTGTTCTGAAATATGACCACCACTGTCCTGTCAGTACCCGATCTCTTTTTCGTTGTTTTGTTGTGATGACCTTCCTCGGCCAGTGTGAGTATCCTCCTTGTGCGGTTAAAGCATCCAAGATTTAGTGGAACTAGGGGTGAACCAATGTGTGGGTCTGCACAATGAACGTCATTTTGTTCTGTTCATGTATGTCCTCACTCGATTGTTTGTGTGACCATGTGACGAATGTAATTGTAGGGCATATCTCGTTATGGGAAGTTTTTTCTTCTCATTCCTCGGATACCCACACGCCATTGACGCACTCGGACTGAGATACGTGGTGCGTGCCTCCTCCTTGTCCCTATCCGGCTGTCACTGATACTCATCGACGCTCAGCCATGGGTGCATACCGTGCCCCAGTACTGTTTCATTGTCTCCTACATACTCTCTGTCGTAATCTGTATCGCAGTCTTGATCATGCTGCTTTGGCATCTATGGGGAATCGCCCATGGGGAAACTTCTGTCGAAGCGCAAGATCACGCGGTATATCACAAGATTGCAAAAGGAAGGGGAGAGGTACGTGAATTTTTCCTCTGAAAATGTATATCTGCTTCATCAGCATTGATGCACAGACGTTCATTAATTCTTATGACTTGGGGTACGCGAATCGCTTAGCATGAGATTTCGGGTCCGCGGCTAAGATTTAACAGAGTGCGCGAGAATCTGGCCCTATTCTTCAATATAGGACCAAATGAGTAGTACGTCATATCTTCTTTGAGCAATCCTCGTGTGATGACCTGAATCACGACCTTTGAAGCCCGTTATACACACTTTTCTTTCCGTTTAGAATTATGCCATATACGGATGGGCATTCATGGGCAAGGCGCCAAGGTCTTGAGCGCCACCTCGGTGTGCGGGAAGGGGAAGAGCTAACGGATGAGGATGAAGAGACATAATATCATATAAGGTGAGCCTTCGTCAAGCCACCTGTGGGACAGCGAGGATGAGGAATGCCGGGGCCATATGACTCTTTGGAAATATCCCATCGGAAGGGATTTCGGAAAGTAGTTTGAGTAAAACGTCCGGTTTTATTAACGTGTTTGACACGCGTTCGTTCTCTGAGTTGTGGATGGTCCAATAATCGATTGAATATTACTGACCCGAGTTCTTACTAGGGATTACCTTTGCATACACTCATTGTGGAGGATTAGGAATACACATACACGATCTGCCCACACATTATGACTCCTCTTTAATGCACGTTTCTAACCTATTTAGCCAAGTACACCAGCTAGTGTTGCCATCGAGGCGAAGTAGCTCCGAGGTAATTTCGATTCGGTTCGAAAGTGAGCCACCTCATGAGAGCATCTTCGCGAAGTGCCAACGAAGCGAACTGATTTCGTACTGATTAGTCGCTGCTGTACAAAGATAATCTAGTCGCCCCTGTCCAGCCTATTGATGTTGTAGACGTGAATTCTGATTGGCTGGGCTTTCGGCCCGCGTAGCCGCTCACTTCGTTACCACCCCGAGAGCTCTTCTTCGTTTGACTTCGTCGCTTTCGAAGTCCCCCCAAAATACGCTTCGATTCACCTCGATTCGCTTCGCGGGAACATTAACGCCAGCAAGACTCCAGCAGTGAAATTCGCACGACCACTGACCAATGCGGGCGATTGAGCAGATGGAAACCCCCTGGCATCTGCAAGGACGGTAGACGACCATTTGAGAACTTGGGCAAAAAAAGGAAATTCAGGGTCGTTCCAGCGCTAATTTTTGATGCTGGTCACTTGGCGCTGCCATGGACGTGATTGGCTGTGAAACGGACGGGTATGCGACGATGTCCGGTGAGAAAAGAACGGGATGGAAGAGCGCGACTTCCGTTTGAGAAGTAAGAGCGGACGTCTGGCTCGGTTGCTTGAGGTTGCCGCCACGACAGGGGCAACTGTGAGCACCGCATCGCAACACCGCCCATGTCCTGTTCTATCGGAACGGATCTTGTGTTGCTACAAGAAATATGGGAGCGAAGAACGATGCTCGTCAGATACCAAGATGTTGAATCTGAGTGGCGTTCTCGACATGGGGGAAACGGAAACGGTGGGGTTGGCCCTTGACTGGACGTTTGACAGAATGAAGGTGGGAAGTAAACATTATGAATGGAGGATATAAAAAGACGAGATTATCGCCTGCACTGGGCGGTCAGCCTCGTCGTCCTCGTTGGAACTTCAACGCGTCCAGAGCTAGTCCGGCGTCCTGCGAGACACCGTCGACCAAGTATCAATATTTCCTGAGCTTGATCGTCAGCATCGAGTGCAGAATATAATCCATACCAAGCAATCAGTTTCAGCGCGCACGTTTTCGTCGTAGCGCCCCTCAATCGTGCTCGTCGTCTTGAGCCACCACCCAAGTGGCGACTCTCCAATTTCCACGACCATCCTCGACAACGTGTGTAATTCAGCCGGAAATAAAAGGCTAACATAAATCCGTCGCTTCCCCTTGGTCCTGATCCATTTGCATCACCTTCCGCGGCTTGGCCCCAAAGTGACATTAGCACCCGCTCTCAACATCGTTCGCTTCCATCCTCTCCACCATGCCTCCTACTCTCAACCACCCGCCTGGCCTCAGCTTCATCGAGGACGTGGAACATCGTGCGGCCGTCCATGTTGACGCTGCCACGTACTATGGTACACAGTCGTTCTCCCGCTCACGAACCTATAGTCATGTACGCCTCCGTTTGTTCTCTCTCGACTCGTCTGACGTCCTCTCCATCCATGCAGTCCCAACTCCACGGCTACAACCCAAAGCGGGCGCCCACCTTCGAGGAGGACACGCACATGCGTCCCCGCAGAATGTCGCATGACGAGAAAAGTGTCACTGGCCCTCGCCGTTTCCTTATAGATGTCGAGGAGACCATCCGGGTCGTCCTCGAGCAGGAAGACACCGACGGCGATTTCCAGATCAGTGTCACAGATGCCGGCCCAAAGTTGATGGCTCTCGGAACCGCTACCAGCAATGGTTTCAAGACATATGACATCCGAGTATGCCTTTTAGCTGTAATCACGTCATGTTTGATATTCATGTCTATATTTCAGGGAACTTATATGTTGTCTAACCTGCTTCAAGAGTTGGCGCTTGCACGGGACCATAATCGAAAGCGCATCGTCCTTGATGAGGCTCGCTTGACGGAAAACCCAGTCGATCGTTTGTCACGTATGATAAAGAACTCGTTCTGGCATTCGCTCACCCGTCGCATTGACGGGGAGGGTCTCGAGATCATCACCGCAGACCCAAAGAACCGTACTGGTCGTGTGCAACCCCGAATCTATGTCCCGCACGGCGAACCAGCGATGGCAGAGTATTACCGAAAGGTAGCACGCGAGAAGCCTCACATGAACCTCGATGTCGTAGTTCTTCCCCCAAAACCTGATGACCCCTATTTCGTGCAGAGTCTCAATTCCAAGCCCGGCCTTCTCGCTTTAGCGATGAATGAAGTCAATGACGGCAAGGGTGGCCGTACACTCAAGGGGATCCCGTTCATTGTGCCCGGTGCTCGGTTCAATGAGGTTTGCCTTATCTTGTCGTACTTTTTGTTTTTCTCATTCTCCTTGATATCTCAGCTCTACAACTGGGATTCCTACTTCATTACGCTCGGACTCCTTGTCGATGGCCAGGTAACAATGGCAAAAGGCATGGTGGAACACTTCATCTTCGAAATTCAGCATTACGGCAAGATTTTGAACGGATCTCGGAGCTACTACTTGTGCCGGACACAGCCTCCCTTCTTGACCGACATGGCGCTGCAAATCTATAACCAGCTGGACCGTTCCGATCTGACGGCCAATCGCAAGTGGCTCAAACGCGCCATACAAGCAGCGATCAAAGAGTACCACACTATCTGGGTCGCTGAACCCCGAATGGACCCTAAGACGGGTCTTTCTCGTTACCGTCCTGATGGTATCGGGATTCCCCCTGAAACCGAAGCTACCCACTTTACTCATATCCTCGAGCCGTACGCTGCGAAGCACGGCATTTCAGTCCTGGAGTTCAGTGAAAAGTACAACGACGGCATCCTCAAGGAACCTGGACTCGACGAATACTTCCTACACGACCGCGCGGTTCGGGAGTCTGGACATGATACGACTTACAGGTTCGAGAAGCGTTGTGCCAACTTGGGCACCATCGATCTCCAAGCGCTCCTTTACAAGTATGAAGTCGACATCGGAACTGCGATTCGGGAGGTGTTTGATGATGAATTGGAGCTCGAGGAGGACTTCCCTCTGGCGCCGTTCCCTCCATCGGTCGAATCGTATGCCAATCTTCACCGTGAACGCTCGAGGTCTAGGCCTCAGACTAGCGAAGAGTGGTTCGAGAGAGCTGACTTCAGGAGAGACATGATCGACAAATATCTTTGGAATGAGAGAAAGAACCTCTATTTCGACTATGATACCATTCAGGAGAAACAGAGCTTGTACGAAAGTGTCACAAGCTTTTGGGCGCTTTGGGCAGGTTGCGCAAGCGAGGAACAGTGTTGGCAGTTGGTGTACGTTCTCAAGGGTCACTCGATGCTTCCTCATGCTGAACTTGACTTAGTTCGCAGTCGCTGAAGAAATTTGAAGTTCTTGGTGGGCTCGTGTCTGGTACGGAAGAGTCTCGCGGTAAGGTTTCGCTGGACAGACCAAATCGGCAGTGGGATTATCCGTATGTAGATGGATTCATCTTGAACTGCACCACGCTCATTATCGGTCCATTAGATATGCTTGGTTGGTCATTCTGGACGAGATCCTTGTGGGTGGGTGCTAATGTAACTGATTCCAGGCCACCTCACCAGATTATGACATGGGTCGGTCTTGAGCGTTATGGCTACCTAGAGGAAGCACAACGTCTTGCGTATCGGTTCCTCTACATGTACGTCCGTCGTCGTCATACCCGTTTCAACAGATAGAATAACTCGCTTACGACCAGGATGACCACGGCCTTCGTTGACTTCAACGGCGTCGTGCCTGAGAAGGTGGGTCGCCTCGATATCAGTACCACGCATAGATTCTAATTCCTACTCGCTGTGAAGTTTGATGCCGTCAAGCTGTCCCATCTGGTGGATGCCGAGTATGGGAATCAGGGAATAGACTTTAAGCTAGTCCCTCGTGAGGGCTTTGGGTGGATGAATTGTGAGTAAAATTTACCATTCATCCTGAAGTCCACTGGCTAAATTTGCATGTATAGCCGCATACCAAGTCGGATTGTCCTTCCTCACGACACACATGCGGCGGGCTGTTGCAGCCTGCACAAGTCCCGAGGTATTCTTCGGCAGAGCCGCGAATGGCGACGTTGCGGCTGTCCAGGCCACGGCTGCGGTCGCCGACCCTCTCGACCTCGCGATGGAGAGTCTCAACCTTGCCGCATAGATTTCGACGTGCATCGTTACGTGTAGGATACCTTATTACCTGACTACGATAGTGATAGCCATTAGTGATGTTCGGGTTGCGCCGCTAATCCTGGTTGTGCATACGGATCCATGTCTTACATCAATCCCATTGGCTGATAGATATTCAGATGAGTCAGCTTGAGCGTGGGGTCTCACTCTGCCTGATTAGCTTTCACATTGTCGATGTTCCCAACTACGCTGACCGCTTTCTTCTCTTTCTTCTCCAGACTATACCCACAAGAACAACCACACTCCTTCAAGTGTGAACCTACTCGTCTACAATTCGAGCTGAGACACCAGCACGCCGTATCGCCTGACGCTCACGTTGTGTTCTCCGACGTTTCGCAAGCTCCGACGAGTGCGCTTACAGCGGGAAATGGGACGACATATACGATAAAAACGAAAAGAATCTCCTCCTTCCGCCCGCCATCCTTTCGTGCACACGAGGCTGCCCGTATACGTTCGATCCGACATGCCCAAAGCACCGACCTTCCTTGGTGGGAAGACGAGATCGTTGGACCCGACGTCGAGTACCGAGAAACGCTCCTCGAGCTCGCGAAGATGTCGAACAATGCCTATGTTCCCCCCGACGACGCGGCCTGGTACGAGCTGGGCGACGAATGGAACGACGTGGGTCCTTTTTTTTGTCTTATTTGTCGCGGTTGCGGGTTCGTAAATGGGGTTGATTGACACATGTGGGGTAGCGCTATCCGTTTGGTTGGGAACCCGACTCGCACGGGTTTCGCGGCTACGTCTTTGCGACGCCTGACAATTCGACTATCGTGCTTTCCATCAAGGGTACCTCGGCGGCGATATTCGGTGGCGGCGGTTCGACGGGAAAGGATGACAAGTTGAACGATAACCTGCTGTTCAGCTGTTGTTGTGCCCACATCGATTGGACATGGACGACGGTGTGTGGGTGTCATCGGGGAGGGTGGAAGTGTGATCAGACTTGCCTGGCGCAGGCGCTGACGGATGAGAGTTTGTTTTATTCTATTGGTACAGTGAGTGCGTTTCTTTGGTGGACCGCTTTGCACGACGATTCAGTGGAATTTTGGTTTTTGCATAGAATTTATATAATAATATAACCTATATGTATCCTGCGGCCAACATATGGATCATTGGGCATTCGCTAGGTTGGTCGAGGTCATCATGCATGGATGGTTGAACGGATACTAATGCGGACGTGGGATGTATAGGTGGTGCGCTGGCGTCGTTGCTGGGTGTGACGTTTGGAGTTCCGGTGCTGGCGTTTGAGTCGCCTGGGGAGAGACTCGCGGCTCAGAGGTTACATTTGCCCTCGCCTGTAAGGAACCCATTGAGTGGTATGGTGCTGCGACCATTAATGCGCCCCTCGTCAGCCATCGACGCATCACGTCACACATGTATATCATACGGCCGACCCTATTGCGATGGGGACATGCACTGGCATCCTTTCTTCGTGTGCACTGGGAGGGTACGCCATGGAGACCAAGTACGTGTCTTGTTGCCCTATCACACTACCGACTGCTTAAATGTGTAGGTGTCACCTTGGCACATCGATCGTGTACGACACGGTGTCGAATCTCTCTTGGTCGGTCAACGTTCGTACACATGGCATCGTGAACGTGATTGACAATGTGCTGGGCAAACCGTGGCAACCGAGTTTGGAAGTTGGACGAGAGGTGCCGTTGGCGAAGCCAGAAGTGGATTGTGTGGTAGCTCTTGCTCTTCTTTTCTTTGGGGGTTTGCTGATTTTGGATGTGCTGTAGGAATGCTTCAGTTGGGAATTTGGGGACTATCCGTCGCAGCTGATAGACAGTTGACGTGCATACGTAGAATACGAGATGGATCGATTATTAAGTTGCTGAAAGAATTCATTTAAAAACGATGGCAACGTCGCGACTGACCATACAAGATGATCGTGCCCATCACTGTCACACCACCGAATGCGTTTTCCCCAAAGCTTCCCCCATCAATTGCTAAACTAGGGCACGATGAACTCTTCTTGATCGAACTGCAAGGCATGCTCGACGTCCAATCGACAGCCAAGGACGGACAGTTGATTGGGACGTTGAACACAGCTGACATGGTCCGTACTCATCGAGCCATTTGATGTCCCCCCACTGATGTCTTCTTCCTAGAATAAACCTATGCTCAAGATCGGACATCATCTGATCGAAGGCAAGGTGGTCAATCTCCCAAAGCCTCTTGGGGTGCTTCACAAGGTTCCTGCCAACGTCCATGCCCCAGACGATTCAGAAGGCGAGAAGGAGGAGGAGGTCGAGCAAGTTCGGTGGGACGTCACTGCCGTAGTGAAGAAAAAGATCGTGTTCTCGAAGCGGCCCATGCCTATCGCCAAACCGGCCAGCACGGCTTCTCGTAGGATATGAATGTGGTTAGGTGATTAGAGCCCGCAGCGGCGTTGGGAACACGCTGCAGGCAACTCGGAGCCCGTGAGGACCACCCCTTGACCCACTGTTTCGCCTGCTGTTCTCCACGCACATACACACACGCGCGCGAGTTGTGTTCCCCGTTCACCTCTGAATCATGGCTTTGTCCTCGTCGTGAGGCCATCGGCAGGAGGATCCGGGGGGCTGTACTTCTGGAAATGCTATGCATCGAGCGTTGTATTGGGTTCATCGTTGTGAAATGTCCCTACACATCGCGTGTCGTAATTTAGAGGTCCGCGCGTCGCGAGTCGAGGACAGCTCATGTCAACCGCAACGCCGAGAAAACGTTGCAATGGCAGCGTGATTTTTTATTTTTATTTGCTCACGCCGTAGGCAGCTGCCACCTGGCCACTCACATCCAAAAACTGGTTAAAACGCGCGTTCGCCCAAAGAGCCTTGCGTGCTTATCTGAATCGCTCAAGTCCCCTCGAGTTTCGTTTCTTTCATTCTTCCTTATCATGATGTTTCAAACCGTCAAAGAGACGGGTGTACCGCTCTACGCAGTCAGACTGGAGCAGTATGGTGAAGTCAAGGACATACCCCCTGTAAGCGACGCTTTCTTGATCAGCTTTCCCGCGTCGACTCACACGCTGCCGGCTCTAGTCAGCCATCATTCGCCTTCTGGGCACCAACAGCGCACCTCCAGATGACCAACGGGAGGACGTCCGTTGTCTGCTCGCCGAGCCCAAGGCCGAGTTAGAGGCAGTGGAGGAGGACATCACCCGCTTACAGGCCCGTCTCGCCGACATCCAACGTCGGAAGCGCGAGCTGACGTCTTACGTCGAGGACCTTGGTGCGCTGCTTTCCCCGATCAAACGGATGCCCCCGGAGATCATGGCCCGGGTGTTTGACTTTTGTGGCGACGTCCACGTTCGCGGACCTCATTGCGAGCCCAGTCGGCGTGCACCGCTACTCCTCGGGAGCGTCTGTCGCAGCTGGCGCGCACTGTCCCTCGCCATGCCCAGACTATGGACAGCAATCTATCTCGAACTCCCTACCTCCGGCACGTTCGATAAACAGGAGGAGATCCTCCACGCATGGATCCAACGCTCGCGTCCGTTCACCATCTCGTTATGGTTATGGAACGACTTTCTGACGGACGACGTCCCCGCTACCTTTCTCCGCCGACTCAGCCGCATCATCGCGGACAATGCCGATCGTTGGCGTGCCATCTTTATTCATTTCCCCGCAGCCACGCGGGATTGGGACTGTTTCAATGCGCTCGTGCGGTGTCAGATGCCAGCGCTGGAAGAGCTCGAGATCTCACCCCAGTGTACACCCTGGGCCCCATTCCGACCCGAGTTTTTACCCCGTTTGAAGGAGTTGCAGATACCTGCGGGGGCGATGCCGGACAGTCATAGGACGTTGCCCTGGACGCAGTTGACGCAGCTTACCCTCCGCGGCGGATACCGACCGGCCGACGTCGAGGAGCTGCTTGGCATCCTCACCTACGCCCCGCTGCTCACCCACCTCCACGTCGAGATCACGCAATACAAGTGTGAGACCAAGTGGGACGGTACCCGGGAGCGCATCTCGATGCCCTGTCTCACCACCCTCGTCCTGGTCACGATCAGCGACCACGACGAGTGTATCAACCATCTGATGAACGCCCTCACGACCCCAGCGCTGCGCGACTTTCAGCTGCTCACGCGCGTGTGGGATACGAGCAACATGACCACGAGTTGGTGCCACGAGAGCTTCCTCTCGCTGCTCGCCCGCTCTAGGTGTTCCCTCAACCACTTCACCCTCACCGCCGTCGAGATCACGAGCGCAGAGTTGCGCCAGGTGATGGAACGGTGTCCGTCGTTGGTCTTGTTGAAGCTCAACGGGGCGGACGTACCTCGCTTGATAGCCCCCTTGCTCGAGGACATGACCTACGAGTCGGACAATGATCGAAATTTACCCCTTGCGCCTTGGTTGAAAGCCATCTCCCTCAGCTGCCAATCGATGGACGCGCTGGATCACCGGATCGACGACACCGGGCTCACGTTTGAACAGGCGTTTTCACGGCTCGTGTCGTCTCGGACGACGAAACGGGAGCCAAACAGCAAAGTTCTCAAACTGAAATGGATTCACTGGACGATTTGGTGGGATTGGTGTAGATACCAGCCTCCAGTGCAGGCACATCCTCATCCTGAGCTGGAGGAACGCCTCTCGAGGCTGTGTGCGGAAGAAGTGGACGTGGGGGTGTCTTCCGCTACGTACAACAAGTACAAGCGCGTCTCCTAAACTCGGACAAGTTACCACGGGCTGGACCGGTGGGAAGTCACTAATCTTGGACCACGAATATTTTTGGGCGATATAACTATACGTACTCTTACATGTGAGACTAATGCATAGTACATCATACAGTACAGCGAGCATGCATGCATTCAATTACAACATCGTACACGCACGAACAAGATAACTTAGAATGGCTATGCGAAACACGGGGCGAACCCATTGATGAGTCAAAATGAATAGGTTGCGCACTGGGATATCTCGGGATGGATCAAGATAAGTGTGTGAAATCGTGGAATGATCACGCTGCGGATCAGGTGTTATCGAAGCCATTGCGTGTGTCATCGCCTTGGACGCAGAGCAGGCTGATTGATAACGAATGGACAGCCTTCTTCGAAGTTGGAGATGCAAACTTTCCAGAATCACGTAATGTGGAACTGCAAAGGGACGGGGCAGAACTGAAACAGGGACGAGTGAGATAAATTAGATGAAACCATCGAAATGCCCCTTGAGAATTCTCTCTCCCATAGGAGAAGGGGCACGGCGAGGACGTGTCTGCCCGCTGACGGTTGCCGAACGTCTAGATTTGCGGTTGGGCACGATATTGCTCGTGATGGGTGGGCTCGTTACAGCAGAGTTGGGAGGGGGGGAAGGGATGCCGGGCTGGGGTATATCAGCCACAGTAGGCTACAAGACGTCAGATGGTTAAAGAGTGCACACATGATGAACAACGCACCTTGCCAAGATGGCCTCCCAGGGAGAGGCGCCTGAGAACGTTGACACCCCTTTCGTGATGAGAGTCTGGCACGGCAGGTTGGGGTTGGAATCGACCGACGGTATTGGTACTAGCACGACGAGCGTGAGCGGATGGTGAAGGTTCTTCACTCGTTTCGTCTATTGGAGAAGAGTGTTAAAGGAACGATATGAAACGACACGGAGCTACACACCCTCGAGGACGGGAGGATGGGGGAACCCACGGAAGGGGAAGGTCGAGGGACCTTTTGAGGGAGACTGTGACAAGAAGTAAAGAATGGGGGAGCTGGAAGAGCTTTGGATGCGTGTGGTCGGGAAATTGGGGGTAACGAGGGTAGGAGACGCGGGGGAGTTGGATGACTCGGAAAAGGATGGAGAATGGGAACGGAGATGGTGAGTAGAGATTGGGATTGGCTTTGAGTGCTGGACTCTGTCCTGGACGATCTGGGTGTTGGTCGGGTTCTGGTTCATTGCGGGGCGTGTTCAGGGGGGGGAAAGTGAGAGCAGGAAATATGCATTAGACATCAGCTTAAGATCCTTTATATAACCCCGACATGGCAATTCCCGGTTTGTCCGTCCTTCCTGGCACGTGTTCCCCGCTCAAAAACCCCGGATTGTCGTGCCATCTGATTATTAAGCCGTAGTGGCTGTGTAAATTATTGTCTTCCTGGCTGCCATGGACGATCTGAACAGAACGATTTTACTTGTAGCAATGCAGAATTAACGGTTTGTTCGCATGATGGCCCACCCCCCTAAACAACGGGCGTAGAAGAGTTGCTTGTGATAGGAACCTCCTCTCACGTTCTGGAAAGGTTATCTTGTGATTCCAAGATCCGCGGCCCGTATCGAAACCCCGCGAGATGAGAGAAATGCGAGTTCGGTGGTTTTGGATGCCTGACCAACTACTCATCTGATCACTCATCACGTTCGAACCTGGCCAAGGAAATGTTTTCCAGCCGATCAGTACGCTGGATGTTGTGTGTTCTGTTACGTGTGTCACGGTCCTTATCGACTCCGTCCGCTTTGGATACTCCTCGGTGTGCAATCTGAACTGGCGCAAACTGATTACCATATGGAAACCTCCGCGCAGTGTATTTCGAATTGTTTGGCCATGATCGTCATCATGACATGTCTGAGTAAAGCATTCTCTTGTTTCTCGGAGTCTGATGGTTCAGAGACCCCAATATCAACCCTGACTCCGTTTCCATCAATTCAAACAAAAATAAACATTTACCGCCACTTTCCAATCACCAAATCCAAATTCCTTTTTGAAACGCGCTCAATATTTCCACTATCCACATTTGGGAACCTGAGCTGGCGAGGTCCACAGACGACACGTTGCACCACTCCCAAGGCTGCTCATCATATCTGCCATAACATGACCGCTCATCTCAGATCTCAGGCTCGAATATTTGTTGCCAACACTCGCAGTGATTTCTGATCAACTCGAGTACCTTTCATCCACTGCTGCGGTTCGGCCGTTGGAGTGCTACTAATCATGGAACAACCCCACTTTTATCCCATATCGACTTCCTTTTCCCGTCCCCAGCGTTCGAAAAAGAACGCTCCGTGGGAGTGATTGCAGGTCGTGTGGAGGCCACGCCTCAGATATTCATGTGTACCCACCCATGTTTGAACTTCTTCACACCAGATTTTGCTTGGGTACCTCTCATACGGCCTTCCGCAGGGTCATTTCGATTATCGCGCCACTTTCTTGTTTCCCCAATATCTTGGGCATGGGCTCTCGAATCGCTTTGTCTACATCCTTTTGGCTTGTCGACTGGCTCGATTTTGAAGGAACGCAAGATCGCCGCTCGAGCGTACACTGACGACAGGCATCGCCCGCAATGAGGTAGCGGACATATGTTGGACCACTGTCCCACCGTGACCGCTCGACCTTTCACCCACTCCATCTATCGACGTAGCCACCCTTCCACTCCCTGCTCTTCATGCTATCGTACCGCGCCGTCGTCCTCTCCGAATTGTTCCGATCTCCTTACTCACGAACCTGGGAACTCGCCGTTGCCTTGATCGCGGTCTGACGAAGACTTGCAGTCTATAGATGGTACAGTTCAGATACCCCATCATGCATCAATCGCACATCGAGGCGATGACGGGAAAATGTCGATTAGTACAACAGTGTTCTTTATCGTCCCCCGGAAGCACCCGGACATGGTAATATCCAATCATGCTATGCTCTTCAAATAGAATATCGAAAGGGCCAAATGGACCTAGGTCCAACGGGTTCAGTGGAAGTGAGCTGACCAGCGCCATGTAGCATATCTTCGAGTAGCCCGTTGGTCGCTTCGCAGGAGGGGATCCAAGAGAGCCTTTTTGTCGACGCCGGTCGCCCTCGTATGCACCTACTAATAGCACATGAACTGTTGTTCAAACCAGACAGAGAGTGTATCGCGCAGTGACCTACTTCCACTAAAGCCCCCGAGTATATTTCCTTTACTCCGACGGCGTGGCGAATGGATATTGGAAAATCGCGCCCCTGTCATCAGGGTCGGCGATTCCGGCAGGCAGTTCGACAGAATCTACTTCAGCCTTTTGACGGCGACGTGTGGTACCTGTTTGAGTTAGTAATCGAACCTGGCACACATGATCCATTCGCCGACGGTAGGAATTTAGCAGGAGGCTTTCGGGGGGGGACGGATGAACGAACCGGATCGCGACTGAAAGCTCCCAAAGTCGTTCCACGCTCGTTCCGACACTGCTGAATGACATCCACATGTTCAGAGGTCCGCCCTTGGCGTTTTTCATCTTCAAAATGTACTGCACGATGTCACTGACCATGAATGTATGCAAAACAGCGCAACGAAAGAACCAGCACACATTGCTTTATCATCCTTTGTCGATCCAATTCTTGCAGCCGACATGGAACACGCGAACGTCACCCATGATACGTGAGGCCTTGAAATCCCAACGTTCCTTGATCCGTACGTGGGGAATAGACTGACCCCTGTGTCCAATCGTTGCATCCCCGGGGCCATCCTTGATGTTGGCCTTGTTCAAGCTCTACTTCCTATCGCACAAGCGTTCAGTACAACGCAAAGATCTGTCGTATCAATTGACACTGTTTGCGGAACGTGTCTTCCATGCCCAGCGTCCAGAATCTCAATCAGTCATGGACGAACGAGACGGCGGCACGTTTAGTGAGCCTTGCGTACTTGCCAGCAGCAGCGGCAATATCTCCTTCCGCCAACTGCCACGGTGGCTTCTCCGTCTGATTATAATTTCCGGAAAGAGACATCGACGACGCTCGTCCATTCAAGAGAAGCCTGAGATGGCGTGAGCAGAACGAGACTCTGTCCAAACGGAGGGACGCAACGTACCCCCATGAACAGAACGCATGGCGAGACCTTATCCCTAGCATGCATACGTGACATATGCCGAATAGGCACCCGCGCAGCTCAGCCCGTAGCAACGAAAAGACGAACGATTTTTACCTTGTGTTACATCCCCACGACGTCTTCATCATGTCGTGAAAACATGTCCCCGGCCGGACGACATGCGCGATTAATTTACGGACGTGTTTCTGGGCGCGACGCGATGTCGGTTCATTGTTGCACGAACTCGCAAACCGTTTGCACGTTTCGGGAGCAACGTAGAGGACATCCTGGTTCGAAAAAAAAAAGACGAGGACCATCGAATATGTAGGGTGTGTGGTGCCCCGCCGGTACTTGACCAAGACGTAAGCACAGGAGGTCATCGAAGCGAGTCAGAATGTCGCACATCTTTCATTGCGCCGGAGCTCGCTTCCGGGGACAGAGAACTTCCGGTGACAGGGAGTAAGTGTGTATTACAGCAGGATCCAAAAGACCGCTTTCGTCCGACGGTCTCCGACCAACCGTTTTTGGCGCCTTTCCTGAGTGTTCGTACCTAGCGGGGTGCTTGCTAGAGCGTCTGGTCCGAGACTAGCGAAGTGAATTCTGCGCAGCATAGTAAATCCGGGTTAGGATAGAATTAACCAACTACGCTGTAAATTAATACATGCCTAGAGAATAGTTTTACCGTAAACCCAAAGCCGAGTAGAACACGGGCGAAAGCGGTCCAACGTGGATGCATAAACAGATGTCCCACCCGTGACTGTATAAGTTTGGCGTGGTGGTAACCCCACGAGCCGTGTGACGCCGAATGAAGCTGTTGCCAGGCTCGCGTTCGGCGGCGATCAAGGCCGAGGCCCCAAAGTTTCGTTACCGTCATCACGGCGCAACTCCACAGATAAGAGGGAAGACTGTCGTGTAAGGAAGGCGATGGATTAGAGTTGAAACCTCGGAACAAATAAACTAGCGCTAGGAATACACCATTAAAAGGTGAGCCAGAGACCGCTGAAATGAATGTAGGAATGAGTGTGGGATACAAAAGATACGTGCCTGGACATTCCACGTTCAGATTCAGATAATAATATCCATAAGGGGTAAAGGTGGAGCAGGTGTATACATTGGCACAAAGTGCCGGGGGAGAACGAAAGAAAGGAACGTGAAACGAATACTGAACAAAATAGACCGATGCGCGATCAATCCAGGAAGGCGAGTTCACTCAATCTACGACTCTCCACGTCTTCAATACCCCTTGTCTCCCTGAGGATGCTTGCGAAACTGTGGATGGTCGGGCTGATCGCCGTCCTTGGTGCCTGAGCCGCGAGAAAAGGGGTAGCCTGGTGATCTGCAGAGGAAAGTGTACTCGAACTCGGCGACCTGAGACTTCCCACAACGGAACGACGGAGATTGGAAAGGGAACGAGTTCCCAGACTAGATAACGAGGACCCGATAACCCTGCGTCCTCGATCCCCCGAATCACTCGTGCGCCTACGAGAGGGAAACCGAACGTTTTCCTTTTCCGGCACAGGAAGGTGGTCCGATTGCGACTGTGACTCCGGTGTTGACCCTGCACATTGTGACGAAAAAGTGTACGAAGTAGGACTCTCCACGATCACGGGGCAAGATGGATACTCGAGCACAGTTGATATAATGATGGGTACGTTGGCCGGCGATACGGGGGGAGGGGGTGTGATTGGTCCTTGCTCCGAGGGGTCCTCGTGTAAGACCTCGAGGTACGAAGAAGTCGACAATGGAGGAACGGAACTGCAAAATGAAGGTCTGCCCATGGGAGGCAGATCCGTCTTCCCCTCGTCCGATCGCCGCAAGGCATCCGCTTCGGGAGGAGGAACGGGCGATGAGGGCGATGCTAGCACAGACAGAGGGCGGGCCTTCGTGCCCTGCAAGCACGGGGAAGCTGAGCATTCACAATCCGGATCGCTACTCTCCGAGGTTCGGTTCATGACCAACCAACTTGCCTTGAGCCGTTCCGCTTCGCTTACACCGTTGAACGTCACGTTACTCGGTGAAGGGATGCAGCGAAGACGTCCATCAGCCTCCCGTTCCTGTTCACTGAGATCTTTGCGTGGAGGAAGGAGTCCGCGTTCTCGGAGAGCAGCCTCTCGGTGTTCTTTAGAAACAAAGCTGTTGGGGAGTGTTGGGGAGACGGCGATCGTGGAACGGAGTGCTTGGGTGGGTACCATGTCCGCCGGCAAAGTCCGCGTCGATGGCCGAGATCGCAAAGCTTGAGTGTTGGACTTGGAAGGAATGGAAATATTGAGTTTCGAGGTTACACGACGGATCAACGTCGATTTGGCGGGGGGTTGAAGAGCGTCGATGGGATCACTGGGTCAACGATCAGAACCGACATCGCGAGTTTGATATAGGTGGAGTTAATAAGGGATTAGAAACGGTAATACAAAGAGGCATGACGAAATTAACGTGGGGTAAAAAGATGGCAGGAGAACCGAGTGACCACACCCACCTCGCAAGGCCGAACTTTAAAGATTTCTTGGATGGGCGTTCAGGATGAGTGGTGTGAGATGCCTTGTCGAAGGAGAAGGTCATATGTGTATTCTCCGTGAACTTCTCGGGCGCCCCGCGTGACGTCTTTCCGCTCTCTGAGATGCTCACGAAGGGTTCCCCCGACTTGCGATCATTCTTACCCGGGGCGATATGAATGATGTGAGGTCGGTCGCGCTCAGGCGAAGACTCGTCGCTGTCTTCCTCGCTTGATGATGGAAGAGTCGGAGCCGGAGTAGAACGAAGACGGAAGCGGCGGAAGGGATCAAAAGTAGTGTTTGAAGGCATGGTTCGTCGCGGCTGACTGGGGCCAGGATGGGGCAGAGATGGAAGGAGGGAGTGAGAAGGGGAACGCTATAAATGTGGGTCCAGCGTGACCAGCGACTACTGTGACCGAGAGGAATAACCGAAAGTCGATGAGGATTGAAGGTCCGGGGGACGGAGATTCAGTTTATGAGGGCTCGTAATAAATTAAAAGGATGGCACTGCGGCGAATCCCATGAGGCTGGCCAAGACCAAATGCTTCAAGTTTCCGTTCTTCTTGTTCGCCGCTTGTATTGTATTGGCAGTGGAGCATAGCTAGTCTCGTCGAAACTGAATTGACGGATGACAACGCATGGTGTCATTCCTTGCCAAATCGGTCGACAAGCGTGCGGAAGGCTGAAACTTTCGAGAGACCTCAACTCTCTCACTCCCGCAGTCGCCTCTGTCTACATGAACCTCTGAAACAGCGCCGGCTCCGTTTTGGACTGACCGCGCGCGACAACTGTTTGTCTAGAGAAGTGCGTCCGCATCAAACAGCTCCACACCCAAACTTCTCTTTTACAGTACTATCTCACGACCTTGCCAACCCCGTTTTATGGGAATTCAGAAGCGGCCAACGTGATGCACAGCAACATGTCACTCCAGCCTGTTCTCACAGAATTCGACATCTTGAAGACCTCCCACAGGTAAATGCCACACACACATTCGATCTGCACAGACCGAGTCGCCAAACAGGTTCCTCCGCGACGTCACAGAAGCAGAGGCCACCACGTCTTGGAACGATCAGCTCGCGAAAAAGTACTATGACAGCCTCTATCGCGAATTCGCGATCTGCGATCTAAAGCACTACAAGTCTGGCAACGTGCGTCGTTTTGCTGTCCTCTCGTCGCACTGCACCTAGTCTTACCCACGATATCCCTAGTTTGCCCTTCGCTGGCGTACAGAATCAGAGGTTCTCGACGGAACTGGAGAAACGTCGTGTGCAAATACCCGTTGTGAACATCATCGTTCACCTGCTCCCCCCGGTCTCTCAACCCTCGAACTTCCTTTCGCTTACGAAGAGCACGAGGAGCAGAAGGAAGCGCTTGTCAAAATCGTGCTGTGTCCGAGATGCGTGCGCAAGTTGATGTGGAAGCGAAGGCATGACAAGCGTAACGGAAAGGAAAAGGGTGGCGAAGAAGGACATGTTGTCGAGAAAAGTGCAGACCAAAGCGCGGGCGATGAGCTCACTGCTGACAGCTTACCTCCGAACGACCACCTACGAGAAGATTCATTGGTCGGGGAGAGACGACGCCGTAGTTCGCGGTCGCGGTCCCCACAAAGACGAGGGGAGCGTCGGGGATGATCTGGACAATCGATTCTCCGTGCTAGTTTTTTTTTCGAGTGTTCGTTTGGTTCATCATCAGTTTATCATTTCTTTACTTGCTTGTATATGGCTTTTTTTAATCTTGACGTTGCGGATTTCAAAGTCCGTTTATCGCTTGGAAGTTGACCGTCGTACGTGACGAGGGCACGGAAGTTTCGAACGGACATCGTCCGACTGGCCCATCAGGATTTGGCATTGGTCAACCTCTCTCCATCAACATGGCCCTACAGCCAGTGGACCGCCAGGACATTCACAAGTCGTGTCGCACCATCGAGACTCTCTCGAGTGCTCTCAACGACTATTGTGAAGCTGCGAGTACTTTCGCAGCGATACAGAAAAAGCTGTCGAGAACCCTCAGGGACGCCGCAGGACTGAAAACAAATGCCCAGTTTGCAGGTGAGTGACTCGTTCTCAGTGTTGCCGGTCATCTCCGGCTGAGAATCACCGCATTGTCAGCCAACGCTTTCGGTGCGAGTTCCATCGTTCTCGAGGCCTTGGCAGACGTCGACGGCAAGTTTGCAAAGATAGCCGAGAAGGAATCTCATAGTATCAGCTCAGAAGTCAAGAAGTGGTTGAAGAAACTCGCAGTCAGTTCTATCCCGACCGTCAGGAACTCGACTAAAATCCCTTACAGAAAGAGGAAAAGGCACACGACGAACGCATGAACGAGTCCAATGCTCGCATTAAACAAGCTGGTAATCACACCAGTCTCCAGTTGGACATTCCTAACTGTTCTGCTCAAAGGTCAAGCCTATGAAAAAAAATCCAAGAAAGGGGCCAAGGATGCAGGCGAGGAACATGCTCGCTACATCAATCTGCTCAGCGTCATTGGTCCTGAGATGTCCCAGGACAAATAGTGAGTATTCGCTACGTCTTCCGAGGTCTCGACGTGAGTGATCACCTCGGTTCATCCAGTAACCATGCTGTAAATGTCACTCAACAGAACACTTTGGTAACATTTCATGTAGCCGCAAGTCTCTCTCGCATAGCAGATGCCGAGTGGACTCGTACTTGCGAGTGCATGCGCCGCGTATCTCCCACTATCGGTCCGCTTGGAGAATGGCGCTCGCTTTGCGAAGGAGCATGGACAGGACCCCTTCCCGATGACTTGCCAGATGTGGCGTCTGAAACTGTCCCCACGCAAGTCCCTGTCATTTCAGCAGTTTCAGAGTGGGGCCAGACTGGTCTTTCCACCCCACTTCGTAGATTATTACCTGCCCCCCCTGTTCCCGGCCACAGCCCAGGATCTGTCTCTGCTTCCGTGGCAACATCGCTCGATCCACCGCGTTCACCGTTCAGTACGGTTACTCAGAGTCAAGGTTCAATCAATTCGATCGCCACGCTCTCTGCGTTTCCTTTCCCGCCCACCCACTTCCCTGTGCCCCTGGCCACGAACGAGGCAGAATTACAACGGCAGCAAATTCAGCTCCAAAATCTCCAATCTGCACATTCTCGCGCCGCCAGTCCCAATCACACTCAGGCACAGGGTGGCCTAGCCCCACCTGCTCCTATTATGTCGGATTCTCCCAAACAGATGGCAGCTGCTGCATTGCCGGAATCGCTCGCTCTGGATGCTTCCAAGACTTTACACCCTTTGCAGATGCCTCAGACTCCGTCAACCTCCCATCAGTCCCCCCCAGACGCGCGTGCACCGCCCGAGGATGAACTTATCAAGCTGATAACACCAGGTGGGGACCCGAAGAAGCCAAGACGACCTTCTTTGATCACTCGGGTGCCTCCCCCTTTAGATAAATTCATCAGACCGATACCGCCGTTCAAGAGGGTGGAACATTCTTCAACTGAGAAGGAGTTTGGGGTTCACGCGAACAGCAGCCGCAACACAGCTAAAAGTCATAGCATCGATATTGCTACGAAGAATCTTGAACGTACAGACTCTACTCATAGCACGGGAAGTAACGTTGCAGCCTTACGCAATAGATACACCCGGACGGTTGGCTCGCTTCGGTTTCATTCATTACCTAATTCACATGTTCTTTTTATTCAAGGCTGAAACCCCTTTGCAAGGGCCGAAAGACATCCCTCGGTTACCGATGAGCGTTTCTGAGATTGCATCTCGATATCAACCAGTGGACGAACCCCTGTCTCCACGGCGAACTGCATCCCCAATCGTGGATCGTTTTCCACCAGATACCTCTACACACACGTCCCCACGCGATTTGCCCATCGATGAGAGCGAGATACGAAGACGCAAGCAACGTATCGAAGAGTTGGCCGAGCTTGAGCTCAAGGAGAAAGAGTACGAGCTCCGACAACGCGAACGCGAACTCGACCAGCGCACCCGCGACTTTGATCGCGATCGGCTTCAATTCCTCCATCTCCGTCCTCCTGAACTGGGCAACACCACCGATGGACCCAGAGGCCCCAGGAACAACAACAGCCCTTTCCAACACAAGCGCGGTTCTCAGAGCATCATGCACTTCAACCTCCCTTCGACGACGACGAGCAGTTCGGGCATCTCGCCGTCATTGTTGGCGCGCCCGAGTACCTCGCATTCACCCACGCGCTCGCCGGTCTTGCCATCGAAAGATCACGCGCCGTTTTGTGGCTGCGACACATGTTCGGTGAGCAAGTACAAGGCGATGGATGCGTCCCCATCGCCTCGTGACCTTCGTCCACCCGAGCCTCCTATCCTCCTTCGTTCCGAAAAGCCAAAAGGCTGGATCCGTCGGTTGAGCATGCCGTCCGTCCACGCGGCGTTCTCTCTCGATGCCAAGAAGAATGCCAGCGCACTCAGTCTGAAAGCAGGGTTACCCCTTCCCGCTGAGAACGGTCGACTTCGGAAGCGAAGTTTCGAACAGGGGATTGGTAATCGCGCTATGACAGGGATCGGTCGATGAAGGGGATGACCCACGTCGGATATCTATTTTGTTCATTATACTCTCGTCTGTTTATGGCCGCCGTTCACTTATGATACCCACCATCTCATAGTTTTTGATCTAGTTACTCATGACTGTCACAACCCGCTGACGCCTTTTTATATATATAAAAATCAATCGTACAAATTATCATAAATGAAGTTCGCATGTGGGGTTCTGAAACGTGGGTATACGATATTATCGGGGTAAACAACCAGTTTGTCTGTACCGCCCAAACACCAAGACCAAGAAGCAACCGTGTCCGCGATACTAAACTCCTGCTTGATCGCAGTCCTCGGATGACGACGATGACGACGAACGGGTCGCATTCCACATCGCCTCCTCCATTCATCATTTCTTCTTCTTCTTCTTCGCGGCAGTGTTCTTCCTGCTCTTTTTGTTAGTTCCCTGGAATCCATCCTCGTCCTCTCCCTGTACATCGGTGGGATTGTCTGTCGTAGACGGGTCCGCGGTCGGACCCAGTTCCTCTCCATTTGCGGGGGCCTGTTCAGGGACGGGAACGGGAACGACCAGGGGGGCCGCCGCCCAGTCGGAAACCTGCGGCTCCGACACTCCGTCGGGAACAGCCGCAGAAGCCGCACCTTCCACTGCCGACGCTTCGATCGTGAACGCCGGCGGCTGTTCCTCCGGAGGCATTCCACCCGACGACTCCAGCGCATCGAGTTCGATCTCCTTTTGCTCATCACCAAAATCAAACACGGAGGTCATGCTGCCGATGCCCTTGGACAGGGGCGCCTGCTGGGGTAGGGACCAGGTCGAACCTCTAATGCTTGCTCCGAAACCAGAGGTTATGCTGTTGATGCCCTTGGACACAGACGCGGGTGGGGACCAGGCTGAGCCTCCAAAGCTTGCTCCGCCGAAACCAAGCGAGAACGACTGGTTCACGGAAGAGGACTGCGTTTCCGTGGTCTCTTGAGCAGTGGCAGACTGGGTGGCCGCACCCCAGTCGAACCCCTGCTCGCCCTCGGCTTGTGTGGCGAAAGCATCAGATGTAACAAGCGTGCCAGCGACTGTCGACTCGTTAACCTCCACGCTCTCAAACATCTCTTGCGTCGCTGACATCTCGACGCGTTCTTCCACCTTCGTTTCAACGACCTCCGTGGCAGCAGCACTCACCTCTCCGATAGTCTCAGAGATGAGTTGATCCGTTGGGACCGTATCGGCTGGGGTGTATCCAGCGGTCAGATCTTCCGTCTCACCAACTTCTTGGAACTGAGACACATTTAGGGCTAGTCCTCCAGAAGCCTCAAACGTAAACTCAAGCGATTGCTGAGGCGCGTCTACAGGTGGGTCCGCCAAGAATGCGTTTTGAGCCTCACCCAAGGCTGGGGTGGTCGCTCCAAGATCCCAAGACGTAAGCTTGGATGACTCAGTGGCCGGAAATTCACTTCGAGGCGTCGTGGGGCCCACGGATCGCGCTGATGGGGGCAAAGGAGATGCAGAGGGGGTAACGGGCTTGGATCCCCAGACGGAGTTAAGGGTATTAGCGAGCCCTCCTGGACTTTTACCGACCGTTGTATCGGCAAGGTCGATAGCTGGGTTTAGTTTGTTCGTGTTCTTGGTCTTCCCTTTCCCTTTGCCCTTTTGCGGGGCAAAACGGGTGGCAGCAGCAGCAGCAGCGGCGGCGGCGGCGGCGGCCTCTTCAGCCACAATCCTCTCTCGCTCGGCTTGCTCTCGCTCGGCTTGCTCTCTCTCAGCCCTTTCTCTCTCGGCCCACTCTCTCTCTCCATTTTCTCTCTCGATCCTCTCCATTTCAGCTCTCTCCCTCTCAGCCTTCTCGCGCTCGCGCTCAGCTCTCTCCCACTCGAGCCTCTCTCTTTCAGCCGTCAGCCTCTCCCTCTCAGCCCTGTCTCTCTCTGCCGCTGCCCGTTCTCTATCAGCCATTAGCCTTTCCCTTTCCCTTTCCCTCTCCGCCGCTGCCCGCTCTCTCTCTGCCGCATCCTTAGCTCGCCTCTCTTTCTCCAATTCCGCGCGAGATTTGGAGGAGGCGTACAAACTCGAGACTTTCGAAGCAGAAGAGCTCTTTTGGTCACGCTCGACGTGGGTAGCAGACGAGGACAGGCGCGAAGTAGAGTTGGAGATGGTATGTTCGCGCTCAAAGGTGCGCTCCGTATAGATGGCCTGTTGCTGCTGCAGTTGCGGTTGTGGTGCTGGTGGTACTGGTGGCGCCGGCGGAAGTGGTTGCGGCTGCGGTGCTGGTGGGAGTTGTGGTTGTGGTTGTGGTTGGGAGTGAGAGTGAGAGTGGTGATAAGTCTGAGATCGAGCATGCGTGGATTGGGATATAGAGACAGAACGACTGTGGCTTTGGCTAACCGCATCCATGAACGTTGCATCGAGTCGTCCCGACCCCTGTGGAGTCTTGGCCCCTGATCCGATAGAATCCTGAGAATGGGTGCGAGAAGGAGCGACAGAGGCGGGACGAGATGCGGCCCGCGATGGGGCCCGCGATGCAGAGCGAGAAGGGCCAAAGTCATCCTCGGAATAGGTATCGGTTTCATCTTCGTCAGCACGATGACCACTCTCGCTGTACACGATGGACGCCGGGCCGCTGTGAAAAACAGACGTCAGTCCGAGGGGTAACTCACCACGTGGCGGAGAGACTTACTACTTGATCTTACCCTGCGGGATGAAACGATGAATGGTGTTTCGTGAAAATGCAGGTAGAAATACGAACGTTATCATTCCATTTTATCCGAGCCTTGAATTCTGTCAAACCGAAATGGATTTCGACACTGAAGACGATGGTCCAGTAAGTCTTGCCATTCCTCCCTGCCTTTGGTTCCGCGCTTCCGCTGAGCGGTGATAGATCCGCGCGGACAATGCAGAGAGTCGAAAATTCCTCTGATGGATAAAGTCAGCCGGAGGACAGACGGCATCCGTCTAGGAAATACCATGCTGCCGAAGGATCCACGGGGGAATCGTATCACCGCCGCGATAACACCATATCTCCACTTCAAATACGGACAGAGTGGATAAATTCGTCAGCTCGGTGCAATATTTGCGTGTGAAGACAGTCGATTCTTTCACTTTCACACCCTGCGGTGAACGGTAAATAGAGGGATGAACCAATGGAATGGAAGGCCTACTCTAGCGAGAATGCAATCAAACGCATCTGGGAGAAGCTGGGGCCCGGAAGGGAGCTCGCAGAGTCTCCCCTTTCGTGCCACGTGTTCAGGATCATTAGGATCAAACTCCCGCAGATATTCCACGCCATACATGAACCTGGATACCCTTGCCGAGACGTGGTGATCACAGTAAAAGCCAAGGGCTCCGTCTGCTACGGCCTTGGACCTAAAATAGGGAGCCATTAAGCACCACATTCATGAATCAGGATGCGAGAACCAATGAGAGAGATTCACGTTTGATTGTCTGGTCGGCTAACTGTGATTTTCAAGGATGCAAGGCGCTCTTGGAGTTGAGTAAAGAGCCAGGGACTAGCAGCGAATCCTCCCACCAACCACACGGACTGGCGAGAATGAAGACGTGTGGCTCCACTCAACGCATGGAAGTACCTACTTTGATCATGCCCTGGGATGCCCCGACCTGAGCGTTGATCGAGGTTATAGCGGCTTGGATAGACGGCTCAAATAGCTCCGCAACCTCGACGCTAGGTTACTGTGAGTTGAGAAACCTGCGGTGTGAGGGAAGTGACATACCCTGTGAGCTTGAGAGATCCACCGCGGATACCTACAGGCAGATCCTTGTCAAGTGGGGAACCAAATGGAACCCATTGGATTTCGTTCTTGTCGCGGAACAATCGTTTGGTCGTCTCATCGAACCGTTTGGTGATGTGATCAATAGAGTCAGAAGTCCCGTATTTGGAGGCCTTGAGTTTTTCTGGTTGGAAGTGAGCCTCGTCGAAACTTGTAATCGGTCGACATACCCGCCAAAAATTCTCTTGCCCTCCGACTGACGAAGACCGATCCTGCGAATATACCTGTCAAGCCCGAATTAGTGATATGCACATCGCCTCTCAGAATGCGGTGGACGGACAGTCCGGTGGTGCGATTTCCTCGATGACTAGCGGATTTGTGCCACGCACTGCATAGGAGCTGATATCGAGTGTGCCACCGCCAGCGTCCGCAACCAGGAAGCCGTGCCTGGATGGATTCTAGGGCAAAGGGTTAATGAACGGCATCACAGGATGACGAGGCCACATACAGAAAGAACGTCGGCGGCAAGTCCACTCTGAACGCACGCGTGAAGACTCGCTTCGCCTTCCGTGACGAACCGGATTCGCGCACGACCGTCGTCCGTGTCGGGGATTAAACCGCCGTAAACCGCAGCACGACGCATCTTGGTTTGTTGTGCACCCTCCCAGCCGTTTGGATGGCTGAGAACGAACTCGATGGTATATTCGACAGCCTGCCACAAGGCTTTGCCGTTTGCATGGGTATCGATGATAAAGCTACGCGTGCATTGGAACAGATAGCGCAGAAAGTCGCCAAATACGTAGAGGGCCGTCTTGTGGCGTGGAAGGGTGCTGAGCCGCATTCCGTTCATGTTGAGTTTCATAGACTTGGGCCGCAAACGAAGCTTGAATCTGTGCGGAGAGTCGACGGGCTAAATATCAGAGATCTGAGATGTGACATACAGTTCTGCTTTGATCCAGCCATCGTCTTCTGCTTGGGAGATAACCGACGTGTTGTCTGCCTCTGCACCAGCACACATGACGTTTCCCTCCCTGTCGTAATAGAGTACGGATGGGATCTTGCTATTCCCCACAACGTGCTCCTGGCCAGGAAATCTGCCCTGGGCGATGGGCAAAGAGGAAGGAGAGGGAGGGGAGGACATACCGAGTGACGCCATGAATTTTTGGTACCTCGCCTGGTTCGAGGATTGCATAGGACACACCACTAAAGGTAGTTCCGACATCGAGGGCGATGACGAGCGAGCGGGCAGCGCCAGTATAGGGCTTGCGCATGTCAGAGGCGGACTTGATCATGATGGGGCATAACAGGATCGTCAACGCCGAGAAAATCTACACGAGGATGGCGGTGAGGGTACGGATCGGAACGTGAGGAGAGCAGTACAAAAAAAGAGCAACGAGGCAGCCTCAAGGCGGCGAGGATACACGCAAGCCCTCCATTTCCAGTCTCTTCTGGCCCTTAAATCTCCCCGGCCTCGCTAACGAATAATCGCTCTAATCAGTGATTATCTGAGTTTTATCCGTCCCCAGGCTGCAGCAATGCTCCCTGTCGCCAACTTCCATCTCAGAGACCTCTACGAGACCACCATCGAGTTCTTCTCCCTTCGCAATCCCGCCCCCTTTCCCTTCCGCACCCTCAGCAGCTCCACCGACGACTCCGACTCCGACCACGAACACATCCCCCTCACACCACGGGACCTCTCCCCAGTCCCCGATCCCGTCGACAGACTCCAGAAGGAGTGCGCTGACCTCCGTGTCAAGTTGCATGCTGCTGAACGTACCCACTGTCCCCGTGTATGTTCTTGTCGTTCTATCGGTGCCTCCGCTGCAGCCTGTACTCTTTACACTATGCGACGTGAACATGACACTACCAAATCCGAACTCCACCGCTCTCAAGTCGAACTCGCTCGGTTGGAAGAGCGATGCAAGCTGCTCGAAAAGACCCTCAAGGACACCAGAGAGATGCTGAGAACACGAGAGATCGAAGTCGAGACGCTGCGGAAGGAGAAGGATAAGCTCGTCGCCGACCGCCATTCCAGGGAGCGTCCACCCTCCGCGACCCTTGAAAGATGCCGTAACCAAAACATAGTCCGCCATCGTTCGAATTCCACACAGTCTCTACTCTCTCAACAGATTCGGCTCAGCGCAGACTGGTCTGACCACCGCGATGTCGAGACTGTCTCTCAGGCCTGCGGCGGTCTGCGGCGTGCCTGCGACGTCTCTGCTGACAATATGTCCACCGTCTCAGAAGAGGAGCGCGCACAGGCAAAGAGCATGGAGACTTTCCTCACCAAGATCGACCTATGGTCGGGTGCGCAAGTCATCCAAGCCGTTCAAGACCTCAATTCAGAGATCCTGCAATTCGCTGCCTCCGCCGTCGAGCTCTGTACCTTTGCAAAGCAGCGTCCGACTCAGCCCAGGATTTCGCAGATCCAAAACGACGTCGCGTTGCGATTGGGTCCATCTCTGACACACACCCTCTTTACTCGCGACCATTCGCAGGATCCGATGCTGGTGCAAATTGCTTTGCAGGGCTGTATCTCGTACTGCATATCTCGGGCCCTTTCATCGTTCTGCATGGGTTACCAATCCAAGGCCAACATTACGCTAACTCAAATTTATACCCACATGTTCCAGTCAGGTGTGTGACTCCATTCTGATCGCACCACCCTTCCGTAATTCATGTGGCGCTCCATCATCAGAACCACAGCCTACATCATCTCGGTGGAGAGCCCTGGCGCACAAACATATCCACGAGCTCCACCCTGAACTGGGTGATTACGCTGCAAACGAAATGACGGAAACCATCTTCCGTTGGTCGTACGATCTCTTCCTCATCTGTGGGAGCACCAGCACGCAGTCCAATCCGTCATCTCGCGAGGCGTTCCGCACCCGCTTCGGATCCCAAGTCAGGTGCATCTCCAAATCCGCTTGCAGGATAGCAAAGATTGTCAGAGAGGAGATCATGTCGACAAACTTCGAGGTCATTGGAGCAGAGAGTGGTCGGACATTTGAGACCCAGGGGATGGTGGACGCATTTGAGGACTATGAAGCGTCGAAAGGTACGGTGCTTTGCACAACCGAGTTGGGCCTCCGATGCTCGACGCACAAAGCAACTACGGAATCCTTGGCATCGCGAGAAGAGAATATCGAGCGGCGGCTGTTACTTCGACCGAAAGTCATCCTGGAGTCGGCGGTGGACATGCTCGATCAACGATAGCCCGCATCCTGCATCCTTGACGAACGCCATACCTTGAAAGGAGCCCCTCGTTCGAAGCCTGTCGTATTACTATCCACTCTGCATTGACACGCTATCGTTTTATTGTACTTTTTCACGCCACACCACGCCATGGACACTCGATCATGCCAATCCTAACATTTGTTATTTTTTGTGTACTGCGCTTTGTCGGATGCTACATATTCGTTCATGAGCACCATGTACTTGACTCCTGTCCTGGTGTATTCCCTACTGACACCAGACCCTTTGAAAAAATGTGTGTCTGTTCCGCTCGCAACCAGTCCTCTAGACTGATCGAACTTGCTCAACTGAAGTCGCGAATGGGGGGATGTTCATGGGGGTTGGAGACCGAACATGCCGGCCTAGTTCGGAGCTGTGCGTGCACGCTGTATGCAGCTGTGTTGAATCCCAAGCGCAGAGATACGCGGAAAAGACGTGCACCGTGGATGCTTTCCTCTTCTGGGAATTTCCGTAGAGTTACGCAAAGTGTCATGCAGACGAGCTACTCAATCCATGAGCACGAAGAAGCGTAATCGGGGCCCCAGCCTGCCAAAATCCATCTTGGAACATATCGATCGTCATGACGCCTCTGGTGTGTGTACAAAGTCGTTCATTCATATGCCACTCATTCGGAATCAAGTCGGACAAGGTCATCCACATCGTAACAAGGGCAAAAACATCCACCTTTCTCGCAAGGATGCCCGCAAGCAAGAGAGGCTAGATCGAAAAAAACGCAGAGCAGACCATTTATCGACCACAGCCGTTGATCTAAAACGCAAGGCCGAGGAGGAGTACGCCGATGTCCCCTACTCTAAACGAAGGAAGACGGACCGTTTTGCGGACGAGGTCAAGAGCTCGAGCCCTCCTCAAATCCACAATACTCGACCGCCGCGCGGTCCTTCCGAGCCCTCTGACTCGTCGACATCGACAAAAACCAAATCGAAATTCACAGCACTCGAGAAGCTTGCTTCCAAGTCGACCCCCAAAGCTCCAAAAGTTGCGTCTCGTGTCCTTCGAACTCGGGAAGAGGCAGAGGAAGACGCATATATCGCCTATCTGGAAGCCAAGCTAGGGTATTCGAACGGGGCCAAGCGCAGGAAAGGGGACGAGGTTGATGGGCTGGCTGGTGGGTACATGCACTCGCAATATTATGGACCCGGACATGCTGAAACGTGCACTCAGATTTGCTCGACTTTGCCAATGGGCTCGAGGTCTCCCTCCTGGATGTCCCTGGCCACTCTGACGCCAAATTGGATCGAGACTCTTCAGAAGACTCGGATACTTGGCACGTACCAGACGACGGGGAGTCTTCCGAGGTGGGTGAAACATCAGACAACCACACCGAATCTAGCCCGTCAGACAGCGGCGGCGACGAAGACGAGGCTGAAGAGGCGGACAGTGACGATGAATGGACTGGTTTTGGCCCAAGTGACAACGGTCTACCCCAACACGATCAGGCTACCAAGGATACTGACATCACAGAGTCCGAGATACGACCATCGGGTACGCATCTCATTGCGAGTCAGTGCAATGCCAACGACACATTTCCAGGGCGATACATCCCGCCCGGTCTGAGGAAGGAATCCGGAGGAAGCGAAGGGGAGGATATCGTAAAGCTCACTCGTCAGCTCAAAGGCCTGATCAACCGGTAAGCCGGGTGGGCGAATCCGTGTCGTGCTTATCCTATCCTGCGGTGCATAGAATGAGCGAGGGAAATATGTCAACAGTGCTAGACGCTATAGAGGAGGTGTATCGCAATCATCGCCGGCATGGTTAGTATTTGTTTCACAGAGCTATGCCCTACTAACGGTCTCGTACAGACGTAACATTCACCTTGACTACCTTGATGATCGACGGCATATCCTCTCATTCGATGCTCCTTGATTCGTTCGTCGTCTTACATGCAGCGTTTATCTCTAGCTTGCACAGATTGGTTGGCGTCGAGTTTGGTATGAACAGTCCCTGCAGAAATAGCCGTGTGCTAAGCCCAGCTTTACATCGTCTCAGCTGCCTTTGTCGTTCAGAATGTCGTATCAGCCTATGAACGTCATCTTCGAGATTACGAAAGTGACGTTTCCGACGTCACTACTCAATCCGAGGAGCGAGGGAAAGAATGCTCTAATCTCATCGTCCTCTTATCAGAGCTGTACAATTTCCAAGTGATCTCTTGCATTCTCTTGTACGACATCATCAAGGGTCTACTTGCCAAAACGCTCACTGAGTTTCGAGTCGAGTTGTTGTTGAAAATTCTGCGCAGTACGTAGGGGTGTCGAGTCTTCCCCCCTCATCTATTCACGTCGACAGATTCTGGGCAGCAACTTCGGCAAGACGATCCCTTAGCACTGAAAGATATTGTTACAGTAGCGCAATCCAGCATCGCAGATCAAGGTGATAGCTTGAGGTGATTTCTCATGTCTACTATCGACTATCACTCTTTGACACGACTCACCCAGTTCACGCACTAAGTTTATGATCGAGACGCTCACTAATCTCAAGAACAACAAGAACAAGAAAAGTGCGACACAACATCAGGGAGGCGATGCCGTCGAACGTATGAAAAAAACATTGTCGGGCCTCGGCAAGAAGCGTCATGGTGAGCCGCACCGCATGCATGTTTCCTCGCAAAATAACATGAAGTTGTTACTAGTACAGGCGCACGAGGCGCTCCGGGTATCATTGGACGACCTCCGTGCTGCAGAAACAAAGGGTAAATGGTGGCTAGTCGGTGCCGCATGGGGAGGCAACCCTCTCGTCGACCAGCAGCGTGATACCTCCGCAAAGCAGCACGAGGTCGATGCAGAAGACATAAGTAACACGACACTCGTGAAACTTGCACGGAAACAAGGCATGAATACGGATATCCGCCGGAGCATCTTTGTCGTTTTGATGAGCAGCGACGTAGGCGGTACCCTCACCATGCTGGTGATCTTTTCTGAAGTTCAAATCTCGTAGGACTATCTGGATGCTTGCGAACGACTGGCGCAACTCAAGCTGTCGGAGGTGCAACAACGCGAGATCATCCGTGTCGTCCTCCATTGCTGCGGTAATGTGCGTTGCCTCGGTCTCTCTCCGCTTTACACATGAACGTCAAGCCTTGTGCTCTAGGAAAAAATGTATAACCCGTACTACGCCCTCGTTTGCCAGCAACTCTGTCAAAGGTCACACTCCTACAAAATTACGCTCCAATTCTGTCTGTGGGATTTCCTCCGAGACCTGGGCGAAACGGACGTGGGTGGTGCAGAGGTCATCAAGAATCTCAAAGACCATGACGGTCGGTTTGAGCTCAAGACCATCTCGTCGTCGCGAATAAAGAACATTGCCAAGGCGTATGGATGGTGGATTGCAAGAGACTGCTGTTCTATCACTATTTTGAAGGTAACCTTGAGTCGGTGGTCGTTCTCGAGGCTCTTGCTGATCCATCGCACGCGCAGCCCGTCGACTTTACGGTACTTAAACCACAGACGCAGAAATTCCTCCGAGAGTTCTTCGTACAGATATTCGTTGCGAGTCAGACGTCATCGTCAGTGCTGACAGACGATCTCAACGAACAAACATCGCGCAATCGAGGGACGGTCGAAGAAATCTTCATCAAGGCAACCAAAATCGAAAACTTGGGTCTTGGACTGATATTCTTCCTCTCGAATATGTTCAGGGGAGAGGAGGGATTTCTCGGGTGGGCAAGTGCGCTAGCAAGGGAGACGCTGCAGACGGGGATGAACGAGATTCCGAGGCTATAATATTCGCATTCTCGGTAGATGACTCCAAGAGTGATGTATCTCGATCTCGATCCTGATTCATCCAGAAGCTACTCGCTGACCAGACATCCACAATTAATGGCCCATGCCCAACAAAATTCTACTGCACACTCAGACGGGAACCCGATTGACAATGCTCTCCCGGTCTCCATAGAGAGTGACTTCAGTCAGCCAAGAGACGCCGGCGACTTTTGGAACGCAACAGTTGCGTACGCACTTCCGCTTTTCCCTCCAAATGTAAATTTTTTGTATGGGACGCTTCCCCTTGGTGAAGTGTGAGACATTACCAAACCACAGCGAGCAGTGGTTGCACTCACTTGTATTCAAGGTTGCTCCCCTGTGTTGCGATCTTCTGTGTCAATTCATCCACGGTGAAATTACACGCTACATACGTGGGTAAGCGTGTGAACGACGATCAGGATTCAGGAGAGCTGCTCACAAGTGATAAGGAAATAACCTCCTGGTCTAAGCAACTTCAAGGCTCGCGGGACATACCTCTCAAACGGCGCCATCCCTTGCTCATCCTTGTCCATGAGAGAAATGGCGTCATAGGTACCCTTGTCCAAGATGAGGTCCCAAACCCCATCGCTCGTACTCTCCCGTCTAGGCGCAGGGATCGGCGACTCTGGATCCAAAAAGTCACATACTGCAAAGGTCACGTCTTTGTAGGTGTTTTCCTCGTCGTCACCGTCCTCGTCCCGCTCCTTGGCGATGGCGGTGGACAAGTCCACTGAGCCTTGGCTGTAATCGATGCCCGTCAATCGCGAGGCGTCGTAACCGGCTTCAACCATGGCGAAGAGAAGATGACCGTTCCCCGTGCCTACGTCGAGAACATTGGGACAAGCGGTCCAGGGAACGTGCGTCGAGGCCCAGTCGACCATTTTCACGACAGGCTCCTCGCCAAACCTAATGGGTGGTGGAGGGCATGGAAAGGTGTGTAGATCCTGGGAGACGTACCACACCTCGCCTCCGAGTCCGCTTTCGTGAAAGTTGGCGAGTTCGTCCGAGTAGCGTTGATCCCAGCTGTAGGGATAGGCGTGGTTATGGCTTGGTGTCGTGGTATAGGTAGGCAAGGCACTTCACTGATCCTTCGTTCCGAGCAGCGAATGGTCGAACTCCACTGTGCTCATCGTGCAAGCGTAGCTCGATGATGGAGAGATGAGTACGGTAGGGACAGCTGATGGAGAGCTGAAGTCAGGATGAAGATTAGTCAGCAACGAGGAACCATCGGAAATACATGATTGTTGCGAGCTCAATGGAAAAGAGATCGGAGTCAAAGTGACCCGGGTGAGAGTGGCGAGTAGTATTATAATGTAAAAGTGGGTGATAATGTTGTATGGTACATGACTGAAACTTTTTGAGAAGCGATTGAGTTACGCAGAGGCGACACTGAAGCTACAGCAACTCACTAAAATGAAATATGCAATGCAATATCATCGTTTCCCGTCAGTTTTTTCGAGCAAATCTTTTGCCTCGTTGATTTTACTCGCGAGGTAAGGCGAACCGCCTCGGTCGGGATGGTTGGCCAACATGATTTGACGGTGAGCATCCTTGAGTTTGTTGCGGAGCATAGACCCATCTCTGCCGACAAACATGAATGAGAAATGAAGACATGACTAGACGAACGACGGTGGACGACGTACTTCAAGCCGAGAATTGCAATGGCCTCCTTGCGGTCCATTTTGGCTTTGAACCCTCCCCTTGCCCATTGATCTGTTGCTCCTTTTCCAAGAACACCACTTCGAATGAGGTGTCTGCCTACTAGGGCGGCCGTCACCGCACCAAGACCGACAATGACAGGAGTTGCCATGTTCTCGAGTTTGGCTGTATGCGTTGAACGGTCTGATACTATTATGTCTGACACGTGACCCTTTGAAAAGACAGTGCTGCAGCACATTGGCGACTCCGACTTTATGCTTTGTACATTGAATGGATTTCGACGATGCGTCTCCATATCAACCTCGCAATGCCAGAGCGTCGCTCATTGTGCGGATCCCTTGACGCGCAATCATCTCTATTATATCGTCTAGGTGACTCACTCCAGTACTTGCTGTGCCCTGTGGGTACGCCGTTCCCTTCTTTATTCGGACGAATGCAGGTTGAGTTTCCGTTATCACAGGATGTTATAAAAGAGAGATGCTGTGCGTGCCAACGGGTCGCTTTTAACCGTACGCCTCTCCAGTTTCATCTGTCTTCGCGTGCATGTCGTTCACAATCACTCAGAACCTATTCCTTAACAATTCCACGACTATCACAGTCGTTAGATGCAACGACGATGCCATGGACGAGCACCACCTCCAACCCTTTGTGGATTCCACAAGTCACATTCTTGGCATCGCCGCCACCTATGGCAAGCAATGTCAGCTTTCGTCGATCGCTTTCTCCACGCTTTCGCAGGCACTCGTAGTGAGCATACCCGCGCGCCACGTTCCCCAGCCTAAAGAGACTGCGACACAACGACGCGTCGCTAGAACCAGGAGTCTTATCCAAGATCGTCTTCTCCGAAATTCGAAATTTCAAAAGTATGCCTTCAGGATGGACCAACTTGCAGTCGCCTTGTATCTGGACTTGTCGATCCGCATCGATGACGCTGTAGACATGCTATCGGTGACCCCCAATGATAGCAGACAATCTCCACAGGCATTAATGAATGCAATGGGTGGCGAAGTGACGCTACGCAAGGAGAACGTGCTGTCACTGTTTTTCGGCACTTCAGAGTCGCCGACGGTTGACGTCGCGGCCAGAGTAGCGCTCAAGGCATGGGCTGCCTGTCGAGCGGCGACCCTTCGCAACATGTGTTCGCGTTTCGTATCTCTCCCAAAGATTGATACGGTGGCTTTTCCGAAAGCGGTATGGAGCTTAGTTCCTCTTTGTGCTGCCATTTTAATACGTCACAAAAATTCAGCATTTGATCGCCATAGCAAGCATTTTCCGACACGCAGACCGTTTGGAAGCCTTGAAACCAAACTTTGTCAAAAATGACGTCAAGGATCGTTTTACGGTGAAGAAAGGTACTATTAACCTCAAGTGTAACCGTTTTTCCACTCGCATCAAACAGTCAGGACATCAGGTTTGCGGATGTTCTACTTAATATACACAGCTTGATGTGAACGTTACATAGGTCATTCAAATTGAAATACGGGGCAAAGAAGCTACGAACCAGGTAGTTGGTCGAGCCCGCAAAGTTGATGGGCGGAGCGCCCGCATTAGTGTCACTGGACCCGTTCGAGGCGATCAGATTCTCTCCGTCACAACCTTTGGGAAGGACAACCCCACTTGTGCCGAATCCACTCGGCAGGACATCGTGCTGTGGACCCTGCAACGCAGGACGAATATCTTCTCAAATCCCTTCTTCCGGGCTTTGTGGCTTCCGAAGGAGCGACTGGCGTGGCCCGAGTACAAGGAGCAGAGGGGATCACTCCATGTCCATTCAATCACCCCTGAGCTTAATACCTCTCAGCGCGCAGCCGTCCAGAGGATATTGTCGGATAAGGACGACGATCGAATCGTCGTGATTCAAGGTCCTCCCGGAACGGGTAAAACGACGGTTATCGCAGCCTCTGTGATAAGCCACGACTACGCCAATTCTAATCAGAGTATTTGGATTGCTGCCCAGTCCAATATCGCAGTCAAGAACATTGCTGAAAAGTTCATCAATTCGGACTTTCGGAAGTTCAAACTTCTTGTGTCCAAGGATTTCCATTATGATTGGTGCGATCATCCTGCCTTGTGTGAACTCTTTTTCTGAAATATCATAGGCACGAGCATCTATACGAAGCACTGGAACCGTGCCTCATCCGATCGGATAGATTCAAAATGTTCCCTGTCGATGCAAGCAGGCTACTCCTTGATTGCAAAGTAATTCTGTGCACGTTGAGCATGTTCTCCAATCCCGCCATCAACGAGTTCCTGCGCGTCCGCCCAGTTGAAATGATGATATTGGATGAAGCTAGCCAGATTGAATGTGGGAACTATCTCCCCATCTTCCATCTCTTTCACTCTACATTGGCAAAGCTTGTCTTCATCGGCGACGACAAACAATGTGACCTTTCTCCATTAGTACCCATGTCGCAGCTGACGTATACCTAGTGCCGCCTTATGGTCAAGAAGACATACCGGGGCTTCGCAGCGTTTTTGAATTTTCGCATCATCGGAGACGACCATTGTTCCTCGACACGCAGTGTTTGTAATCAACATTGATTCTTCCACCTGTGTTGATGGCAGTGTCTAGATCGCATGCCTCATGTAATTGGCAGTTTCATTTCACGAAGCGTGTACGGTGGAAAACTCCACACCCACCATGAGCTCACGACCTCCAAGGCATGTTGCTTTATCGACGTGAACAAAGGCCGAGAAGATAAAATGGGTCATAGTTGGATTGTAAGACAATCGTTTTTCAACGCTTCAACGGCTTTCTGACGCTCGTAACAAGAACCGCGAAGAGGGTCGTGTCATTGCGAAGCTCGTTCAATTATACATTTCGAAGAACATGACATTCCGTATCATTACCCCATACGATGCACAGAGGTCTCACATAGAGAACCTCCTCAAATCAGAGAAGTTACCGTGGAAAGACAAAGTCTTCAACGTCGATTCGTTCCAAGGTTCGTTCCCTAGAACAAGCATTGTCGACAGAGGATGACTTTTTATTCACAGGGAACGAAGATGATCACATTATAGTCTCCGTTGTCCGCTCGCACGGGCCGGGGTTCCTTAGCAACCAGCGTCGGACGAACGTGATGTTGACTCGCTGTAAACGAAGCATGGTCATCTGCTCGAGTCGAGCCTTTCTGTCTGGAAAAGCCTCTGGGACGCTCGTAGGCAAGTTGGCTGCCTCCCTCTATGAAGAGAACTGGATAAACGGACATGACGTTCTTTGCGGTAGGGTTAGATTCTTTGCATAGAATTTCAATCAATACCTTACGCCGACCTAATACCGATCTTGTGGTGGGTTTAACGAGTTTGTGATAATGGACGAATATCAGCCAGGAGTGGGACGAAGCTAGTTTTGTATACTGTTCTACATGAGATTATACCTACATTTTGTTGACCGATATGAGCGCGGACTTGTGTGCGAAGCCCAGAGACCCAAGCAAGCGACCATCACCGGGAGTATGCGGATGTGCCATTTTTGGTAGGGTTGAATCGATCCTCGTGGACCCAAACCCGTGGCCACTCCGCCTCGTTCTTTGACTCGTACTCTCTACGCCTGAACTCGCCCCATCCTGTCTCGCACTCTCGCTCCAAAATCATCTCATATGCCCTCCTCTACTCGCGTTATCTACCAGAATCTCCTTGAAGCCGGCAGCGACGGGAGGCTGGACGTGATCCTCGCCAAGATGTCCAGCTTGAACGAAGACCACGCTGACCTGCGCACCCTCGTACAGCGCAACGAAGGCAGGCCTCTCGGCCTATCCGGTGCGTTCTTGCCCAACGGGACCCTCCAGGTCCTCGCCATCGCCGACGCCACCACCGTTCTCCTCATCGATTTCACTGGCGACAAGAACAACGGACGCGCTGATTCCTCGAATCCCTCGTTGACTACCCAAGGACGCGATTACCTGCGCGACCACGTCTTGGGTCGCACTTGCGGGTTCGTGTATGCGTTCGACATGGGTCCACTCGCGCTCGCTCTGTGGCAGAGCCACGATCTCCGGATCAGGCAGGCGATTGATCTCCAATCTGCTGGTCCTGCCAGGACCCGTGCGCCGCGCGCCACAATCAAACTTGCCAGTAACGACGCCGACAAGCTGAACGAAGGCAACATCATTCGCACGTTCGAGAATTTTATTTGTGAAAGACCTGATGCCGTCACCCATCATTTGACCACCACACCTCTCGCCCAACGTGCCTGGGCTGCCCACTATGTCTCTCAGCTAGTTTCCATGGAAGACAAGCTCTCCCAAGTGCCACCTATTGATACCACCAAATTCTCTGATGCTGTGACCTATCTTTTTTGTTTCATTTTTGCTTTACACTCATCTACGCCTTTAGCTCCTCCACTTTCTGGCCAAGAGTTCTGCAGATACCTTTCAGAGAGATCAACTCAAGCCAACTGAAGTCACAAGGCCTTATTCCACATCTTTTGATGTTGGGAAGAAGCAACTTCGTGTTCAAGCTGATCGTTATCAGAACAGGATTCGTAAGGGACAACAACAAGTAAGTTCTTTCAGTTATTCTTGGTTGAGATACCTGAACTTTTATGTGCAGCAAACTCATATACATGTCTCTGCATGTAATGGAGTTGGATCTTTCACTCTTTCTGCTCGGGTTGCCTCTACACGTGGTGGCATTGCTCGGCTGGAGACTGGTGGGTTTGTGGCTGGGGGGCCAGTGACTACCATTACTCTTATGGGTAGAGAGGATCCCACTGTTGCTCAGGTCAAGAGAGCTCAGGTCATACTGATGATGCTTCAGGGAAGAATCAGTAGTGATGGTGCTGACTTCAACCCATGGATCCATAAGATCTATCTCTGCCTTGGAGAGGATTTTATGTGGCCAGCTGAATGGTCCCAGCCAGCTCCAACCCCTGTGAAACTCAATCCTGACAAGATCCCTTGTCCTCTCAACAGCTCTCAGAGGAAGGCAATCAAGTGTATGCTTGATCAAACTGATTGTTCTAGAACCACCATCATCCAAGGACCTCCTGGAACAGGCAAGACAACTGTCATTGCCTCTTATGTCCTGACAGCTATCTCTGCTGGAAGAACTGGAATTTGGCTTATAGCTCAGTCCAATGTAGCTGTGAAGAACATTGCAGAGAAGTTGTCTGGCTTTGGTCTCACCAAATGGAGGCTGTTGGTTTCTGATGATTTTTATGCTTTTTGGTTAGTCTTTTATGTCTGGCCCACACTTCTCATTGTTTCTTCTCCACTAGGCATGAGCATCTATATGCCTCTTTCAGGACCAATATCATCACCAGTGGTGAATTTTTTCAGAGGCTCTTTGAACTCAGTGACTCCCCAGTTGTGCTTTGCACACTCAGCATGCTCTCTAGTGATACACTGAGAAGACAGGGTGTATTTAGAAAAACCCCTCTTCACACTGTTGTTATTGATGAAGCCTCTCAGATAGAAATTGGGGATTACATCCCTCTTTTCACCAATTCCACTACCATCAGAAAAGTCATCTTCATTGGTGACAGCATGCAGTGTGAGTCTTGTCTTTTCTGCATTGATCCTATCCTCAGGAATTATACAGTACCACCACATGGTCAAGATGATATCCAGGAACTTCAAAGTGTTTTTGAACTGGACCATCTGATCAAACCAGATTCCACCACTGGTAAAAACCCCATTATTTTTCTTAACACTCAGTGTGCGTTTTCTGGTAAGGTTTTACTATTTGGTAATTGATCTATTGTTAGACCGAATGCCACCCCAAATTGGTGATTTTATTGCCCAGACTGTCTACCCCTCTAAGGATCAAGATTCAAAACCCCTCCTCAAATCCAGTGATCATCACCCTTTGGCAAATACACTGTCTCAGCTCTGCCACTTTGTCAATGTACCAAGTCAACAGATGTCCCAAGGCACCAGTTGGAAGGTGAGTATCTCCTTGATAATAATTCTGTTATGTACTGATTTACCCTTTGCTCTAGAACTTGGAGGAGTGCAAAGCTGTTGTCCAGCTTTCTTCTCTTTTCCAAGCTCAGGGGAAGGACTTTAGAATCATCACTCCCTATGATGCTCAGAGGTCCCTCATTGAAGAAGAGCTGAAGAAGGCTGAACTTGAGTGGGGGGATAAATGTTTCAATGTGGACTCCTTCCAAGGTAAGTCCATTCTTATTGGTTCAAGCTGAAAGCTGATGGTGGGGATAGGTAATGAGGAGGATTATATCATCATTTCCCTGGTCAGATCCAGAGACCTTGGATTCCTTCAAGACAAGAGGAGAATGAATGTCATGCTGAGTAGATGCAAGAGGGGAATGGTGATCTTCACCAACAAGGCATACATTGACAAGTATGCTGGTCCAGGCAAGTCCCTCATTGGAGAACTGATTTGCAGTTACTATGAGGGAGCAGACTGGATTGAGGTGGGTGATTTGGAGAAGACCCTCTTTGTCTAGAGGCATTTCAACTATGCCTTGTATTGCTTTGTGCTTTCAATGTACCTTTTTTGTTTGCTTTGTTCTTGCTCTTGCATGTTATGCTGTCAACTTGCTTTCCTGCTGTGTATGTTCTCTTCACTTCACTCCATGCATCAGTATGCCTACCATTTCATGTACAAATTTGTAGAAAAAAAATCAAAATCAAAAAACAATATCTTGGTTGATGGTTGAGGCCATTAAGGAGGGTACTTGGCTGCAGTACAGTACTTCAGGACTGGCAACAGTAAAGCTTTGGTTGTCTGTCTAATTAGCATGAGTCTCAGGTAATTTGCCACCTGCATGCTCTTCTAATAACCCTTATCAGACATATACATATTACAACTATATGCTTGCATGGCATCTCACCAGAATCTCATTAAAGTGTTGGTTGAGATCTACATGTCATTCATCCTTGGATCAATCTGGTTTCCACAACATTCTTTCTCCATTTACAGACTGTTCCACAAGATACAATCAATGGTACAAGTATTCAATGGGTAGCATATTTAGACTGTACTGCAAAAGTTGTAACTGCTATTCTGTATTCACCCAAGACCCGAGACGATCAACGAACGGGTTGCAGATAAGTAGGCATATTATACAAGGATGAAAGGAGAGTGATGCAATGAACAGGAAGATTCGGGAAGGCAAGGTACAATAGTGAAAAGAACACAGATACGGGAAATGGGTTGGATTTATACAAGCAGGCGACAAGACGAAAATGTGAATGAGCGTTGAGTAGACTTAAGAATCAGTGTGCGAAAGGGTTAGTGAGTGGCAGTGGCAATGGATGAGCAATGGTTACAACTTCGAGAGCAGAGCTTGTTCAAAAAATAATGCAGCAAGAATAAGGCCTAAAGTGGGTGAGGCGAAATGCGTAAAATCAGACGAACAAACGATTGAAAAGAGGTAAACCCAGAGCTTTCCCCATTGGCCGTCCGTCAGCAGTAGATTCGAATGGATGGATGTCGGAGACGGGCAAGCCAAGAAAAAAGGAGCATCCGCATTGGGAACGTGTCAATTAGCAGGCGACGAGAATGGCGAAGGAGCAGGATAGTACAGCGAGGAACGAGTGATCTATGCGTACGATGAGTTTGGGTTGTCGAAGGGTCGGAGTGGGAGAGCATACCTCAGCGAATAATATTATTGAAGGAATGTAGGGGGGACATACTGATAGACCACAGATGGAGTTGGCCAGGGTCTGGTGAAGAATAGAAAAAGAAGATCAAATGAAGGTGCGTAAATTTCATGGAAAGGAGAAATGTAAGTGGTCATGACACAACTGGAAAGGTCAAAGGTTAAACGAAGAGATGATAGGGATCCAGGAAGTAAATGAGACACAAAAATTGGGCAGCAGAACAAAGAGTGTGAGCGGCGAGGCATAGCAAAAATGAAAGGAAGATGGACATGAACGAGAAAGCTATCAGTTCGAACAACAATGGAGCTTGGATTAGAAGACTGATGAAGCCAAAAGGACAGAAGATCAAATGAGTAGAGGGAAACATCGAAATGCAGGTGATAGGTGGCATTGATGGGTCGGATGGACGATAATCATGAAGAGTCCAGCGCTTCATTTTTCCACCGACCGACTAGACTTACGCAAGCTGAAAGGCACTGCCGAGAGTTGGTGTTTCCCCGTCGTGACCCCGTGGGCTTTCAACAGCGCCGAACAGGCTTCCGTTTGCAGCCACGCTTCCAAAGGAAATGCGCCGAGCAGCTCGGCGAAGGGTACGCGGGCGCGAGGACGTGAACAGGGGCGATACGGAAGTGGTGCTGGTCAGAGTGGCGGCTGAGTTCACAGGTGGCGAAAGTGGCATCGGTGAGGAAACGGGGATGCGCGAGGGGGAGGCAGGCGTGCGCTGCGGACAGGGTAATTCGTGGCCAAACATGGATGGATTGCGTGCAGGATTTCGACGGGCGGATTTCTTTGCCTCTCCTGGTGACTGTGCGAGAGGCGGAACCTGGATATTGAGGTTCGCATTCCTGGGCAATTTATGTTTAGCTTGAGATTTAGATGTAGAGGAAGTAGAAACGGTAGTGGCAGCCGTTTCCGTGCTAGCGGTCGAGAGATCGTTATCCGTCGAGGAGCTCGAGGACATGGATGTCTTCGATCTGATACCAGTACCTGTGCTGCGTCCCGAATCGCTGCCTTGTTTCTCCCTTGGAATTGCTGAAGGCAGAAGCAACAACGGTTGCACTTGCGCCATAGGGGCGAGTGGGATTGACCATGAAGGCTCACGCGTGCGCACCTTCTTCGCGGTTTTAGAGCGTATTTTTTCCTCCTCGTCAGAGGAAAATGAGTGCTGAGGTGTGTGGCCCTTCCTGACTTTCTTGGTGTGGGTGCTGGCCTGATTCGGTGTTGCTTTCTCCGAGACTAGCACACGGGGCTCGTTTGGGGGTGTCCGAGGCACCGGCTTCGCCTCTCCGACCGAAGCAGCGGGAACGGCCTTCCGCGGAGACGCAACCGCAGTGACAGGCGTCGACTTGGGCTTCTTTGGTTTGTCAGCGAGCATTGCTGGCGCTGGCGGCGCAGCATTGCCCCCACCACCGCGGGGTGGTACTCGCTTGACTTCGAAAGCAACCTTGGCGCCCGTGCCCGCCTGTGGATTCCCACTAGGCCGAAGATCACCCTTCAAAGTGTTCTCGACATCAGCATCAGCGCCGACGCGTACCTCGCTTGTGCTTGCTAGGGTGAGGGTAGAAGCACGGCGAAGAGATGATGGGCGGAGCGGAGCGGAAATCGACATTGGGGATCCGAACGAAGACGACGAAGTAGACGAAGTCGAGATAGTCGACTTACGAACTCCAGAATACCGATTCGAGGTGAGAGTTGACGAACTAGGTGTTGACGGAGAAAGTCTGTTGCAGTCAGACGGATGGCGAGTATGCACCGGTCGAAGATATGGGTGGTGTAAGAGACGATCATGGCGCTGAAGACGAGTCGAGAGACTATATGCGCCAAAATTCGTCAACAATCACAACGGAGATCAAATAGCAAAGCTGCTACGACGAAAAAAAACAAAGATGCACGTACCTCGCAATGCTTTCACTCCGATCTGACTGGTCCGGATTCATAAAGTCCATGCTAGACTGACGATAAAGTGGACGACGTATGTGAATGGGAGTGTTAGTTCGAGGTTGAAGTACTTCTGCGTGATCGGGTGTGCTCGCTCTGCAGGTGTCACCTTGACAGGCTGTCTCCCCCAATGGTGCACTATCCTCCCCGACGATAGCCATGCACCTTTCTTCTTGGGCCTTGCGGCGCGCAAGCTCGAGAAGTTTGATCCGAGTTGCACGAATGGAGTGCGGCCAGTCGTTGGGCCCCTTGGCAGCTGATATACCACGGGCAATCTTGTCAAGTAGATTAGACGGTGGCACGGATCCGTTGAAGGGTGTGATAAGGTGTGCTGGGAGGGCATCAAGGGTCTCAAGAGAAACATGAGCGGGGGCGAACCACGTCGCAAAAATCAGACTCACCCTGGACAGCAGCCTGACTTGATCCTCTTTCCACACTGCGTTGGGGTCTTCGAAATCGCAACTTGAACTGTTCCACGAGTCCGTGCTGTTTCGATTAGGCGAGGGTGGGGAAAGCAAGATGTGGGACGCGACGGGGCTGCGATTTGGCGTGCGCGGGGCAGAAGTCGGGTGAACGATAGCGGGGATGTTCGGACGGGGGATGATGAGAGCGAGCGGGAAGAGAGACGCGAGCATCATAAGCAAAACGAGCGGATGGCGACGACGACGGAAAAGAAATAATAAAAGGTCCGAAGTGGTTAGTCGGGACGATGGCAAAGAAAGTCTCAGCTTCGGTGTGTCGTCGTCGTCGTCGTCGTCGTCGTTCGCGTTGGACAGTCCCCATATTACATAATATTTTGTTTACTTCCCGGGTTCCAACTCCGACGACATCGGACAATAAGTCCTCGAATAATTTCAAACTCCACGCTGCGGCACGTTCCTGCCTCGTGCCACACCTTCCCTCGTTGAAATCACTCGCGCGTGCGATTTATTAAAAGGGTTGATGAATCAGAAACGCATGGATACTACACGTGTACATCGTCCGACATAGGGAGTAAATGCGGGAAACTCGTGGCCAACTGTCCGCTCGAGTCGCCAGGACCAAACGTGGCCCGGCATATCAATCAGATGCAATTACAAGCAAACTGAATCAACACAGGCGATCAGCATGTATCAGAGATATCCGACCATAGCACATACCCCGAGGTGACTATGATACAGTCTGTTAAATCGCAATACAACGGGGACTTAGCGTTTAAAAGTCCCCTTCAGAACGTCTGCGTATTGGCAGCACAGCCTCCATCTTCAGTTTGGAGGATCTATGGGGCTTTTGATCCAGTACAGTCAGCGACGGTACTTGACGCGCACAGCGACCGACGCACCTTTCTGGCTTCTACAAAAAAGAACGTGGAGGCAGCTACAAAGCTAAGCACGAGCAAGAGGAGAAGGTAACGCATGGCAGTAGTCAATCGAAAGGCTATATGTCGTTATTATGTGGTTTTTTTAATGGTTCATCTCTAATGGGCCAGCGAAACCATCAGCTGGCTCGCCCCCTCTTATACTGTTCTTTCAAGGTCCGATCTCTAGGCTCGTCCACCGTTGGCTTATCGGACACGAGACGACCCTAGAACGTGCTACACCCAACAACGTTCATTTCCGTACCACAATTGCTCGACGGGCATTGTCGAAAGTCAGTACATCCAGGGAAAGGAGTCACGAAATGGAAGTTGGGACCTCTCCGGTGGACACATTACCTGAAACATCAAGTCACCCAATGTATCCTTTTCGATCATCACACCGCATGGAATGGTAAAAGGTGGTGTTTCAGAATAAAAGACTAGACGCAATGCACGTGCCCATCCAACCCCTGGTGGAAGGGGTGAAGCTGGCAAGTGGCAGGTGGCGTATCTTGATGACGTGCTTGGAACCGTTCATTCCATTGATCGTGTGACAGCACGGAAACCCTCATCGAATGCGGGCACTTCCGTGTGGACGTTTCCGGATGAGGTATCAATAGCTTCTAGACAGAAAGTTCGCGACATCCTGTTGTGCTATGGAATCTCTTCTCAGAGCCAATGCGTTAGGCCCACTGAGCATGCAAGGCGCAAATTACGAACCTACGCCGAGTTGGAGCACAAGCGGTTCACTACAAACTCGACTCCACATAGGGTTCTTGACCCACATCACGCTGCTTCTGCTGCTCTTGCTTCTCTTCCAGCATCCGCCCTGGCCTGTATTTCCGCACGTTTCCATGCAATGAGCTCGTTTGTTCGTACTTCGTAGTGGTGTACCCAGTAGCCTCCATATCCAAATGCAGCAATCGCAATGACATGTCCAGCCAAGTCTGTAAGGAAAGCGTCTCGGATACATGGACGCTGGACGTCTGTGGAGAACAACATACTGTCCATGAGATTTCTCTTTTGTATTGCAAGCTGACCGAAACGTGACGCGAGGCCAAAGGCAGAGAAACCGAGGATGGTACTAAGGAGAGCCATCAGAAAAAGTTTTGAGTGGTATCTCTGGACACTAATGAAAAACAAGACGAAGAGCGTCGGCGACTTCGACGTTGGGCGGAGCATTGGCAGATCCAAATGCGGAAGGAGGAACAACATGGACAAATAGACCCCCCCTCTTGATCAGTTGATCTTGCCGTCGCCTTTTCATAATTATTAGATTTCAGCAACTTTTGCCACTAGGCTGGTTAGCTTGCTAGACTTGCTTAGCACCAAGCCTAGCGATGTCTGATCAAACCGCATCCACATCTTCTTCCCAACATGCAGGACCAGCCGTCCTGCTCGACGCGAACGCGACGCTGCTGACGCCAGAAGAGAAGACGCAGGTAGCATCCAAGATGCAAACAGCGAGCGAAAAGAAGGATGTTGCTGATACAGCATTCAAGAACGGCGATCTCAAGAGTGGTACGTCTCTCAGGATAGTCCTCATCTGGTGGTGATGTGACTGAATACACCACAATCCTGCGCAGCATTACGATCATATCACGAAGTACAACTATACATCATGATGTACTCAAAGGTCGGGATCTCACACGTTCCATAGGCTCTCATGTACCTCCATGGACTTGACAAGTACGTTGGTCGACGCGCAAGCCCCTGAGGCCTAGTCCCTGACTGGCAGTGTCCCATGTGACCCAGAAACACACTCAAATCACTCGGAATGGGTGCCCCTCCCTCTCAACCGTCCTCCACCGTCGACCAGGCCGCGAGTGCCAAGAATGAGAGAACCGAGGTTGGTGGTCAAGTGATTGAACGTTGGAGTCTGGATAATTATCCAACAGGTTGATCTTATGCTCGAGAAAATCTACGCCAATATGTCGGCGTGTCATCTCAAACAAGAAAACTGGAAACGCGTCATAGACACCGCTGACAAGGTAACCCCCACATGCCGCGAGCACTCCAGGTCTGACGACCAGGATGACCCAGGCGATCGCAAAGAACCCAACCAACTCCAAAGCACTCTTCCGCAAAGGCAAGGCGTTGGGGGAACTAGGGTACTTTGAGAAAGCCGAGGTGGTCCTTACAGAGGCAAAGAAGATTGCACCCAATGGCATGTACCCCTTTTACTTGGCAGGTCATTTATCACTGGAACGATGATCACAGAAGCACCATTGGTCGACGCAGAATTGACGCGCCAGCGGGTTTCGGATCGCGAGAGACAAAGAGCCCATGATCAGAAATTGCGAGGTATGTTTTGTCCCGGTACTTCGTTCTGTCTCATTGTGTCTGTCAGGATGGCTGTCGAGAGAGAGCGCGGCATGAAATGAGATATTCCATTTGGGGTTTTATACCACAACTGTACATACAAGCACGTGAAATCAAGTAGCCGGCTCTGACCTTTAAATACATCGGGTCAGTACACGGGTCTGTCCTCGCAGCATGGGTCAAGACACCCCGTCATCGTCTGACGAATCCCTGACGATCAGAGACAACCGTACCGGAAAACAATTCAAAGTTCCGTGCGTTCCCGTGCATCTCGTGTTCGACGGTCCCAGCTTACCTGAATCTCGCAGTATATCGCACAACGCCATTCCCGCTTCCTTTTTCAAGTCCATCCGTGCCCCCTTGGGCCCAAATGACCGCCCAGAAGATGAGTCCGAGCGCGGCCTACGGGTCTCCGACCGAGGCTTCCTGAACACTGCCGTCATCGAGAGCAGCATCACCTACATCGACGGTGACAACGGTATCCTGCGCTATAGGTACGTCGTGTTCCCAAATATGTGTATAGCACACCTCCCAAGCGTCCCTCCCAGAGGTTACCCCATCGAGCAGCTCGCCTCCCAATCCTCGTTCCTCGAGTGTGCATACCTCCTCATCTATGGCTCCCTCCCCACCCGGGTTCAGCTCTCCCATTTTGAACGCGAAGTTCTCAACCACGGCGTGGTGCATGCAGACGCAGCCGGATTCTTTCGCGCTTTCAGGTATGACGCCCATCCGATGGCCATCCTGACCAGTGCATTCGCATACTTGGGGTCTTATTATGGCGAGGCAAACCCGTCTTTGCAAGGTATCGTATGCGTGCTTGTTAGTGCACAGACGGCGGGGCGAAACGCTGATGTGACCCTTTTTTGGACCTCCTCTTCCAGGCCAAAACCTGTACACGAATGGTGCAAAGGGGAACCCAGCTGCGCTTCAGAACATGGACAAGCAGATTTACAGGCTCATAGGGAAAGCAACAACGCTCGCTGCAATGGCCTACCGTATTCGGCAAGGAAGAGAGTTCGTGGTACCACCGACGGGGATGAGCTATACGGAATCGTATGTACTCTCTGTCCTCGGCGTGTCACAAGGCTGGCTGACAACTGCTGGCTTGTTCGATAGATTTCTCTTTCAGCTCGACCATCTCTCACACAGTGATGCATTCCCGACTACATCGACGTCTGTCGGGATCACATACAGACCCCATCCTGTCCTTGTTCGCGCCTTGGACATCTTGTTCATCCTCCATGCTGATCACGAGCTGAATGCTTCTAGTACCACAGTCCTTCAAACCGGATCGTCCCTCCCAGACCCGTACAGTGCAATTGCAGCGGGGTGTGCTTCGTTGTAGTAAGTGCGATCTGAGATTCTGCACTGTGCCCACTAAATTCATGGTATGCAGTGGTCCACTTCACGGAGGCGCGAACGAAGCTGTGATCCGGATGCTGGTATCTATTGGAAGGTATCTACATGATATTAGCCTATCCACAACCGCCAGAGCCAACGCGTATTTTCTTAGTCCTGAAAATGTTTCAGAATTCCTAGCAGCCGTGAAGCGCCGCGAGAAGGTGCTCAGTGGGTTCGGGCATCGTGTTTATAAGACCGTACGTGTGCCATCTCACCTGCCAGGGAAAACGAGTTGGCTGAAGACTCTCCCTGACAGTCTGACCCGCGGTCTTTCATCATTAGAAAGGTCGCAGATGAAGTATTTGCAGTGTACGTCCTGATTTGCTTTATTTGACTCGTTTATCGACGAAACACTCTTGTCATCCAGCACGGGTGCTGATCCTCTGCTCAACACTGCCATGGCATTGCACGATGCAGCCCTCAAAGACGATTATTTCGTCTCCCGGAAGCTTGCTCCCAATGTTGACTTTTGGAGGTATGTCCATATTTTTGCAGCCGGATCAGGTACTGATGATTTGGTTCGGCGCAATAGTGGGCTGATTTATCGCGCGATGGGTGTGTATTCGGACGAGAACTCATGATGTGGAAGTGAGCTCATGAATGCCAGGGTTCCCGATGGATTTTTTCCCCGTTCTGTTTGTTGTACCTCGTGTTGTGGGGTGGCTCGCGCACTGGCGTCAGGTGGCTGCGATCTTGTTGCAGTCAGAACGTTGCTGATAGCACACTAGATGATGTTGTCCCCGGAAGGCGTCAAGATATGGCGCCCGAGACAAGTCTACGTCGGCCCGTCCGAGCGGCCGTATGTCCCCGTAGAGGATCGACAAGCGGTGGAAGGCATTGGCAAGGAACCAAGCGTGATGGTGCACTCTGGGTGAGCCTTTCCTGATGAAGCATGAGAGGTCATTGCTGACGCTGATGTCCACAGAATAACGAAGCGGCGGAGACTGGTAGAGGAGGACAACGTTGTAAAGAGTAAGCTGTAGGATGTGCCCTGATCCGATTTGTTACGCGTGTGAGGAGCGTGTCAACTGAAACCACGAACAATAAATCTGGTGGACTAGCTAACTTGATGACATGTAGCCTGTTGTCGTGCGGAGTTTGAATGAGAGAGGCATAAGATGATTGTTTTGTTTTTTTGTACATAACCTCCTCCGCCCCGCTTTCATATCCGCTCGGGTATTTATCCCCTTCGACGACCACTCCCCGCTGAGCAGCCATGTTCACCACACTCTCTTCCGTCACTCTCTTGATCACTCTCATCAGCACCGTTTTCGCACAGTCCGGTTTCTCCATCGACACCCCCACCTTTGTCCAGGTCGGTCCCCCTCCCTTCCTCGCAGTTCCCTTTCCAATCTTGTTCCCAGTGCCAATCAACTCAAATCACTTGGACCGATACCGGAAATACCCCTTATGACCTCCTCGTTGTCTCTGCCCAGGATGTGTGCGGCGAAGCCCTGTGAGTCCTTCTCTGCACCTTCTCCGATCCACCATTCATCCACCACAGCGAGGACCTTGGCAACCAGACTTCCACCGATACGATCTGGACCGTCAACCTCGCTGCCGGTACTCAGGCCGTCCTCTCTCTTCAGGATTCAGTTGGAAACGAAGCCTGGAGCGGAACTGTACGTTTTTTCCCAAACTGGGCTTTTCCTGTCTAACTATTCCCATGGCGGACAATAGATCACCGTCGGTGACAGCAACGATACCTCTTGCTTGACTAGCATTCCCTCTTCCGCCGCTCCCTCTGCATCCACTCCGGCCGTCTCCGGGACACTGTATGTCTTACCGCTGTGACTTCTTTCATGCCTGATTTCTAATTCTTCCAAGTCCTACTCTTCATCCTTCCGGAGGCTCCCCAACTACTGGTTCTTCATCTCCGACATCCTCGGTCTTCGCCCCAGCCGGTGCAGCCAATGGTGGCATAACCCCCACCTCTGGCGCCCTTTCAACGCGCCCCCTCGGCGCTGTCACCCTTTTCACCGCTGTTCTCGCCGCCGTCGCGTTTGCTCTCTAAGCGAACGAAGATACCATGCTTTATACTTATCAGCTCAAGATGACGATACCCAGCACCTCAAAGTGCTACTATCCTGGCGATAGTGTACTATCTTCGATCGTTGGAGCTGGCCAAGATTCTCCCTGGTTTTTATTCTTCCATGCACTCGCCTTTGTGCATGATTTATCAAGGTTGTGCACGATCACTTCAGGCCAGACCTGGAATAGCTGGCGTTGTTTTACTATAGGGTTTGCGGACCGGAATTCACTTCCACTGGTATGGGCTGGTTGCATGAGCTTTGCAATGTGTACTCGAGATTTCCCTGGGCCGGTAATTTTGGTAGCTCATCGTGCAAGCTCGATCCTTTGTAATACTTTAGATGAATCAACCCCTTTGACTATCTACCGTTGACATTCAAGGTCAATCGACTGTCGAGTGGTGAGTATCATCGTCTCACTTTGTTGCCTTGGTGCGTTCCTTTTAAATTTGCTCTACCGTCGCCGTCATAAATCGTTTCTACTGGATGGTGCACAGCTGTTGTATGATTCTTGTCAGATAATATTTATTCTGCCACAGACTCATCAAGGTAGCTCATGGAGTAAAGGACTTGCACGATGTCGAGAAGCATGACCTCCCGAGCCAGTGCTCCCACAACCTTGACGCCGATGCCCGCCTCAGGCGGCTCCCCCTGTGCAAGTCCATCGTGGGTCACCTTTTTCGATGGAGACTCTCAATTCCCGTTTTCTCACTTACACAGAGTGGGGGTCGTGTGGTCATTCACGATTTCTGCTTCCACCCATTTACCCGCCGAAGGAGTGATGTCCTTTGATTCATCCAGGCGATATCATAACAATGTCTTTTTTGCGACGTGGTCGATCGATGCAAGATGCGGCCATACGCAACTCCGAGACAGATTGCCACGCAAGGACTGCTCGAGTATCTAGTATTCGAATTCTAGGGGTATCGACATGTCCAGCATGGAGCTATGGAGTCGTAAGTAGCCCATTCCTTTCCCCTCCGCTCGCAAGGTTCATTTCGCTGCCCACAGGTACGGTTGGAATCGGGATACAAGTCACATCGAGGCAAAGAGAAACGTGGCGAGAGACACAGAATCCGAGTATGTACCATCAAATTTTGCTTCCGGTCAGAAGTGGCTTTCGTGAGCCAACCAGCCCCCGTATCCAAACGATCAAAAGGATTTCATCGTTTATGTCTCACATCGAATTGTGCATTATTATCATAGTCCGGTATGTCGGTTCACGGTCGAATCGTTTGCAAAACCTACTCGTTCGTCCCAATGCAAGTGTGCAGTATTTGCGGCATGTCTTTCGTGTACCGTTACGAAATGAACGGCCATGATGACAAGACCATTGCCGTGATCGAGAATGGCATCGAGTACTTGCAGTCTAGTCTCAACGTGTTGTTCTCGTGAAAGGCGTTCTTTTACGACTTTTCATGGGGTAAGTCGACCCTCTTTCGATTACCTGTGTCATCGTTCAGTTCGGACTTTTGCGGTGTCGTATCTGTCAGATTGGCTGCCAGGGGAACAAGATCTCGATCGTTTGAGCTCGTCATACAGTTCCACTCACGATAGTCGGGTCTCGCGGCCAAGCGTCGAGGAAGAACAGTCATGATCAGCAAACAATTCAGTGGATCTGAGAGTGGGTGGAAGCAGAAGAGTTGCCACAGAGTGAGCGTCGAAACGGTCAAGGTATCCCGCCGACACTCCGAGGCTGCACTGGTAAATGTTCCTACCTTCACAATGTTCCTCAGGTACGACATGATGTCCAAGAGTTCTTCGCGTCCACCCTCCTGTTTCTCTTTACTCCCTGGAAACGTCGAAAGGTCGGAGCGGCAAAGAGAGCCAACCCAACAGACGGCTTCCTCAATATGCGCATATCGATGAGTCGAGTTCAAGTAAAGGTTGTGCCTCGTGTTCATCACGGAGATTTTCGGCTGGTGACCCCTACCGTGCTTGATGCAAAGTCCCCCACTTACTGTTTCTTCTCATGGCTACGGCCCTGTTATACCGCCACATTCAGGATCAAGCCTTGTGCGAAATCGCAACCGTCGTTGGCCATACCGCATTGGGTTCTCCTTGCCTTGGGTCGATCTGAAGTAGCCGTAAGGGAAGCGTTCAGATGGCGGGGGACTTTCCTCTTGGGTACGTGCGTGCATCCAAGTGATATGGCGATATTGGTGTTTACGATGATTCGTCGGCGGCCTTTGCTTGTGCATCATCATGAGCTACTTCGTTCCCAAGGGTATGAGTAAACCTCGCCGGCAATACGACCCATGATGTGGGACCGTCTAGTAAGGCGTACATACCCTTTCCCACTCGCATCCTTTTGCAGGGCGATTGCTCGGGACGAGATGCATTATCCGGAAGCATCCGGATTTCGAGCAGAGCGTTTCCTCGGTAGTTTAAACGAGAACGAGGCAGGTTCGTGGCTGGGTTTCATTCTCTCGACAGTCTTTTTTCCCGGGCAGGTATGTCGCAGACGCCTCCGTCTTGGTGACGATTGCGTCTCTACTTGCCATGTTTCGCATTGAGAGAGAGAGAGAGGAAGAACGTGGTCGAGAGGCGAGATCCTCGCCTACTGCTATACTCACGGGCCCATCGGTCCGAACAGCCAGCTCCGCGTAGGCTGCTTCAAAACACTCGAACCTGAAAGGATGATCAGATCTTTCTTACGGCCTGGCGTATGCATCCTTTTTTTTCGGTTGTCGGTGGGCCGTTATCTCGCTTCGATATACCCCCGCTGCAGTAGCGTTTACGGAGTTGTAGGCACGACCTGTCGGCCCTGGAAATCCAGCAAACCGGTTTGGTTTGTTCGCACTCGAATGCTTCTTGCTTCTGTAGCGACGCTTCCGGTTTTACAGCTAGGCGACCCGTCGATCGGCCCAGACTCTTGCAGTTTCCGGCCAAACGGCGACAGCCAGTCGTTCAAACATCCCGTGACAGCGACGGGGGGTGATATATTAACTGTCAGAGAAACCCGCCGTGTGATGAGTACTTACAAGGCTTGTAAGTACTTCGAGGCTTTCTGAAATGAATTTTCCATTCTTCCAATCACAACTCTTGAATGGCCTGTAGTACTAGTAGAGTAGTCGAGCGATAACGTTACATTACACCTTTGCAGATTTGGAGCAGTCAACGCGGCGGCATTCAGCGGTAAAATCGGAACGTGGGACGCCACCGAGCCAGAGTGGAGGTCTCTCGTCAATTCAGTTTCGGGGTGCCGGACCGTAGTCGCTACTAGGGTCATCAAATACAAACGTTCGAAAGATGCAGATCGACGTTGGGATCTCACTAGTACTAGTCCTCACATCTCCGAGGCCAATCAGATCATTATTATCATATCCACCATCATGTCCGACACAGCATGGCACTCTGTGTGAGTATCCTCGCCTGATTTTAAAACTCATGTCTGAATTCGTTCTAGGACCGTCCGTATCCCGTTCACGAGCAATAACCATGCCACGATCGCAAAGCAAGTCATCGATGTCGACGCTGAACTACAAAAGGGCGCTGTAAAGCGGTCGTTGACGGTCGAAGGCGACGAGCTGATCGCGTCAGTCTTACGTTCCCCCATCCTTGCTTCTAATCGCCGCCCCTGACGGTCGACGGCATCGCAGGACATTTCAGACGTTGACCATCCGTTTAGCACGTCTAGCAGTCAATGGGTTTTTGGAGAACGTCGATCTCGTCGTTCGAACGATCGGAGAATTTGGCGAACAGGCCAGCAAGGGACCGGGGACGGCGGAGACGGGGACGTCAGAGTCCAAGTAGTACAGTCAAGTATTTCGATTCACTGTTCGTACATCACCACCCCCGTTCGATCGACAAATAGCGTGTATTTATCTATTGTCTAATCACTTGGTTCAGGCCTCTGCTGTCTCTGCTTTCTTTTTCTTCTTGTTCTCTCGCAGTGGCTTTGTCAACAGGCTCTTCAGCTCCTCATCCTCCAGCTCTTTCTCGGTCTTGACTAGCTCCGGTTTGTACCAAATAGGTGGATGGGTGATCAGCAGGGGTCCAGCAGGGGGGAGGGCGACAGTGAAATGGAATGCAGCCACAAACGTGCTTGCAGGAGTGTAGCTAGTGCAAAGTTATCAGAATGGCGATATATCAACCAAAAGCATTGTCACTCACACCACCTCGTACGGTTTCACGAGACCATGAGAGACGGCCTCTTGGAGGCCAAGACGGGCCCTCTTCTCATCCTCCAGGACACGGATGTTGATCGGGAATGTGCCAGCCTTCTTCTGCATCTCAGAAAACACTGCGCGAGAATTCTTTAGTTTAAGTTGATACGTGACGGCCCCTTCCTTCTGATAAATAGTCGTTCTCGAGTCTTCTACCCGTGCCTTGAAACATCACAATTAAATCCAGATCGTTCTCGATGATCGTTCAACCGTACCTTTCCGTCCTCCCCTGAGGAGACGAGAATATCGATGCCATACACTTCATCCTCTGCAAATGTAATCGTCTCGGTGTCCCGTCTCTGAGCTTCAGTCGGGTTCAGGATAATACGCTTCTTCCCATCTATCGCATTTTGAGTCTGTTGACACGACAACATCCCTATTCAACCAAAAAAAAAAACGAAACGTCTCTCTCTCCAGTTCACGATGAATCACTCGATCGAGCGCACGTACCTTCCACCGGCTTGCAGTCCCAGGCCGAAGCCACTTTTGCCACCGCGTCCGTCACTGCCCAGTTTTTGTTCCCAACTTTGACCAATCTCAGCGCAGCCTCAGCAGCATGCCAAGCTGCCTTGAGTACATCGGCCTGTCTTCCCTTCACGGGATGTTGCTCGCTTGCACCAACGACGATCGTTTCTGCGCTGATCGCCGCAAACCCGTCGATGTGAGCCCCGATGTGGAGCTTCACGACGTCATCTTTAGTCAATACCTGGGAGGCAAGCGAATCCGAGCTACATCATCGCACAATCTATTCAATCGGAGAGCTCGGAGCGGGTGAGGGGCTTGGAAACGTACGCAAGAGGGGAAAAGTGGGCGACGGCGTTGTTGACGGAAATACACGTCGGGAAGGCGATGCCTACACCATCTCCTTGATGAGAACATGTCCCAGGGATGAGAAAGAAAAAAAATCGTGCCTTTGGAGACCTTGACGCCCTTGACGGACTTGTTGTACACACCCCCAGTTGCCTCTTCGAGGAGCTTGTCCCCCTCAACGCAAAGATCGATGATCTTTGCACCCTCGACTGAGAGAGCGATGAGTTTCTTCATGACATCGTTTACAATGTCGCCAGCCGACTAAGAAATCCAGCATGATGATGAGTGCTCCTGAAGACGCCATTGTATGAAAAACAGTTTGGGCATACTTTGTATTTGGTGATATCAGCCTCAGATATCAATCGCGGTTTTTCAGCTGGTTTTGGGGCTTCCGCCATGGCTATCTGCGTCAAAGAAGGTGGATATGCAAAAAGTGATCGTGTGGAAGAGTACAAAGGGCTCCACGATCGCGCCAACAGGAAACAGGACCAGAACTGACCAACTAGCAGAGGCTGACGGCGGACCTGATTTGGTAGAGCTCCTGAATCAAGATGGGCCCGCACTTTGGCCGAAAGCTGACCACGCCAGTCGCGCTTGAATATGGCTATACAAGACTACTATACAGCTCGATAATGGGGGTATCATGCCCTAGAGTGTGCTGTCTAAATGTGCGCTCATTTCGTCCGAGTCCCCGTCCCAGGTATCAATCATTATAAGCAAGGGTGATCGAATCATCGAGACCTTCCGTTCGTCGCTGTCATGTCATCTTTGAAGCATACGAACCCGCGCAATCTCCTGCACAGTTCGAACTTCTCTTCGTATTCAGTCTCGTCACTTGAAGGTAAGGAGTTGAACCAGGTACGCCACTCCGGGACTATTCCAGACGGCTCATTCCAGGACAATTCGGATCGAATACTTCCTCGTACAGAGGTGCGATCAGTCATATCACTTGAACGCCCAGTTAGTTTCGAGGGGTGGGGTCTGATAAAGGCAGTGCTCACTTTTCCCAATTCATCCAGTCGCGTTCAAAATAATCGCGGAGTGGATTGGCCGTAGATTGAGCTTGGTCGAAATGCTTCTTGAGATACTTTTCTTGGGCTGATCTCACGAGGGAAGGTATCGACGGATCCTTTCCATAGAGTCTTTGGTAAGCACTCCATATGGACTCCTTGCATGCTGTGATAGTCCGAACGGTCCGTGCCAAGTGCATGGAAGCCCACAATGACACAACCCTGAGGGAAGATTTCTGATCGAGCGAAGACGTACTGTCATCATCCGATTCTTGGGACGTGAGTGATGACATTGGTCGGAGCTCGAACAATGCATCTGGATCAATAAACTCAGGCAATCCAGTGGTCGGCTGAGTACTCCGTTTGCGCGACGGGCTCGGAGGAAGAGAAACCTCGAAAGGTGGGTGTGTTCGAATATCACGAAACCATGCACCGAGATGAAATGGCAAGACGGAGAGAAGGTTCGGCGTGAGGAAAAGGTCGCTCAACATTTCTTCCCATGCGCGCCTGAGTCTAGAATGGTCTCGAGGGTGTGGAGGTGATTGGTATTGGGGATCTGCGATACGCATTGCAAGTGAAAGTGATGACGATGAAGACTGAGACAATAAGGTGGTTCCGGTGATCGAGGAGTCCGACCTTGCGAACGGGGTACGATTTGATATAGTAGTGTTCGGACTCCGAGGCGAGCTGTTCTCGGACGATCGCCTACTCACGGGCGTTATGCTCGAAGATGGCAAAGTTTGAAATGGGAATATAAGGTCCTCCTCAATAATCTTGTGCTGCGAATTAGAACGAACAGCAATGGTATGTAACCACTCATTTCGCACCTCTAAAACGCCGTTTGGACTTAGTACCCGCGAGATTTCCTGAAGAAATCCGACACGGGCAATGAGTGAGTTACGAGAGATAACAACATAACGACACGCTTACCGCGAGTACGTATCCCCACTGTTGCGGGATGATTTATCAAAAGCGGTTCGGCGGCACGTGGCACTACTCACCTCATCTTCTGGAATGTGGAGACCCATACGGACCATCCTCACAAATTCGAACTGACCGTCGAGAAAGGGTAGTCCGTTGAGCCTGATGAAATTAGATGTCTAGAACGGGCAACTGAATTGATAACGGTACTCACAAGTTACCACAGACCCATTTCAGCCTGCGAGATAGGCTCTTGTCTAGTAAACTGAGCTTGGGCTGTACCGACTCCACGTCGAAGCCCACGATCGTACTACCCTACGAGCTCATGTCAGTAGAGGCACACGACCAGCATGAAATTGGGCGTACCTGCCACTGTCTACCAGCTTCGACGGCCCAAAGGCCACGACCACAGCCGAGGTCTAGAATGGTCGATGGTGGTCCATCAAAGTTGTGGAGCGTTAATCTTTTACAGCAATTCGTCATGAACATATGGTCCCAATGATCACTAACGAAGGATCGAGTCAGCGCGTCGCGGGCGGAGAGTGGGAGACTCACAAATCTACAAGGTTGTTCGTGTAGGTGAGCGGCGAAATGACTTGACCGGCGGGACGTCGGTGGGTTGGCTCTCTAGACAGCCGTTTGTCGACGTCCCTGATATGGGAAGTGATCACAATAGCCATAGTGCCAAAAGCGAGGGCATCAAACGGACTGCGGGGAACAGAACATGAGTTGGAGGGTGATTTAAAAGAGAGAACGTTACGGACGACCGGTAAGGTGAGCACGCCAAACGGATGCTATACAACGGCCGGTCACAAGGTATGGATGGGGTGGGGTAAGCGATCGCCCGCACATTAATAGGCGCAAGTTGGCTAGTCCGGGACTTTATACATGTTGAAGGGCGGGCACTGGCAGGGTCACCCAAACACACGTTGCCTGGCACCCGTTGGAGTTGACGTTTCATTGAACACACTGTTCGGGGTCTCTCTCGTTACGGTCTATTTTCTTCGGGGTCCCATTCGGCAGAGATCGCGCCTGTCCTCGTTCTGAACGTCGAGCACCCATGCACCTCACAAACCGCGCTCTCTCCGCCGCAGCCAGACAATGTCCTCTCAGCGCTGCCAAATATCTCCCCTGGCGTAGGGCTGCCTCCACCGTAGCCACTCATGAAAAGGATCCCCAACTCGGAGACTACCCTCAGCTGCCATGGCAATCCAGTCAGACACTTCCGCCAAGAGGCTGGTGGGACCAGCAAATGAGGCGGAATTTTGGTGACCCCGTCAGTGCTCCATTGGACCACGTGAATTGAGATGAGCCATCGGGTAACTGACCATATGCCCGCTAGGTCCCTGAATACGAGGAAGTTCTATCTATGTGGGGCCCAGACATTTCGGTCGTACCTCCTCGGACAGCTTTGTTCCAATTTACCCTAGCGGCTTCCGCTTTCGTTGGCTTTGGTTTATTGTGCAAATTTATGTTGGTGCCGGAGAGGCCCACCGTGCCTCGGGAGTACCCGTTCTCCGGCCTGGTGAAGGAGCTTGGCGGGGTAGAAGAGAACAAGGTATGATTCCACGAAAATTTCCGGACAACCGTTCACCGTCCACCTAGGCGAGGGAAGAGACCGAGGATGACGACAGGTAGGCTGTGTAGTACTGCGCGTACCTTGCCGCGGCTGTCAAACCAGAAAAGTTTTTAAAGCTCCCTAGAAAATGAGGGCTGGACGAAAAATTGAAATGCCTGGCTAGCGCTGACAGACCAGCCAAATCAAAAAAGTATAGATTGTCCATTATGAAGGATTCTCAAAGTTGATCAGTAGAGGTGGAATCTTCTGCAAGGCCTGCATCCATTTACTTTTCAGGCCCCGCTCGAGGGCGCAGTTGGACTCCAAGAGGTTGTGATGGAATTAGACCAGCCACGAGCCCATCTCCGTCATCCGTGCTCTCTTCCTCGCTAGATGCTGTTGTTATGCCTTTACGCTTCGCACTGGTCCTCTTCTCCCGAGTCTGGACACTAGCCCCTTTTAGGCTCTTCTTCCCTCTGTCTGATGCCGTTGTCCTACGACGCTTCTTCGACGGCGCTGTTTCATCCTCGGGGACAAAATCGCCATCTTGGGACGACGCAACAGACCCTGCGTTTCGGTCTTGTATTTTTGCCCGCTCTTTCCTAAAATCGGAAACCACCTGTTGCAGTCGCTTACTGGCGTATGCTTGCCGCCTTCGAGGCGCATATGATCCGGCTCCGCATTCCACTTCCAAGAAGGCATGCAGACTCCCTTGTCTGTTCGCGGAGGTAGCCTTGTGGTGGATGTGGTTATCAATCCCCAGCCCACGCTAGCACGGAAGATCCTACCTGATTACACCGGCTCATTTTTTGAATGATCGGCAGCAGTAGATCGTCAACCTTGGTCCCGTTCCAGCTCAACTCTTCATACAGGAAGCTAGACTCATGATATGAGTATTTGCACTTGTTCTGGTCAAAGTCACGCACTGCCGAAGCGCATCAAGGTCGGGCATCCCCCATTTGAAAGGTTCCTCGGACGAATCGACAGTAGGATGATAATAAGCATCTCTCTGTAAAACCACATTCTGAGTTGCAGTCAAAATCAACAGATTGGGTGAGAAACTTGCAACCGGCGGATTAGGCCACTCTGCCGGAAGATAGAGATCCCTGAACTTCTTTTTCTGCCGTCGGGCGAACGTTAGACACAGGAAATTTTCAGGACGAGAACCTACAAATCGGTTTCTGAACTTGGTGTTATTGTCCTCCTCTCGGTCCCGTCCGCTCTGAACCCTTGTCCACCAAACCTTGAATTTATGAAGCCCGTCTTCTCCAGGAAACTCTTTCATAAGTTCCATGGCCACAACTGGACCGATCCCAGACAACCCCTCCACGTAATCGCTTCCCAGTAGGTACGCTAAGCGGACAAGGGTGTCGCGGTCGAGGCCGAGTTCCCGGGTCAGATCAGATAGCAAAAAACATTCAACTGTCTTGGATTGGTTGAACATGTTCTTGTAGACTCGCATACCCCCAAAGAGGAACACGTCAGAATCATCGGTGATAATGCCATCCACCAATCCCAAGGACACGAGTTCAGCGCATTGTGCTTCCGCTTCCATTGGGGCGGTAATATACGGGATACCAAATAGGCGCAGCATAAGCTAGAATTGATAAAATTCCAAAGACTTGCAAACACCGGAACAAACGCTTACCATGATCTGGGAGATCATATGCTGCGTGACATCTTCGGAATCGCGAATCGCCGCTTTCTTTTGTCGATTCAGTTCCTTGATCTCTTCATCAATCTCGTTCCTGACGGTGTCCAAGTCCTTCCCCTTCATCTGAGAGACGAACCGGGCAAACTCTCCCGCTTCTTGATGGGGATCCATCTCCTGCGCAGCGTCCCAACTCTCTTCATTCTCCGTTCTCCGCTCAACAGCGGATACGTCCTTTGTTAAAAGTTCAGCGACAGGAGAAGGTGACCGGGACCACTCGATGACCGAGTGGTCGCTGTCCTCTTCTGGTGCACGCACTGCAGGAGACGACACCCTTGGCCTCGGAGATGATGCTGGGCGCAGATCGGATGATGCACGAGAGCCCGATTCCCTTGCATAGCCCTCACGGTTGTCTCCGCTCATGGGCGCAGGTGGAGATAGTGCTGGAGGAAAAACTCCACCCAGAGATGCAGTGGACGGAACCACGACCACTTCTTCCATGTCATCATCAACGTCTGGCTCCTTAGCAACGTCAGCGAGATGGTCCGGAGAAGCCCCACCAGGCTCAGGTGACGGAGGTGACGGTTTTAAGAGCGGTAACAACGGAGGTTCTTCGAATGACCTTGCGGCATCGATGCCCACCGTGCCGTCTTTGTTGGGGGATAACGCTGAAGATGGATGTACAGAGGTCTTTTGAGGTAACAACAATGACGGCGTTCCAAAAAATGATGATTGAATACGTGGAGGACCAACGCCCGCAATGGCCAACGCTGTCTCAATTCGGGAGGGGGAGGCATATAAATCATCGTCATCATATGACCCGAGACGTGTAGAGGGAACTGTAGCTAGCGAATTGTGACCAAGAGACTCTTCAGCGGATTGTGCTGGCTGGAGTACGCTTTGGCTAAACGATGGTTTTGCTGAATGCAGGTTTGCTTGAGCCAATGATCGTTCAGAACCGAGCGAAGCTTGTATGGCCATAGCGAGCTCATAATCTTCTTCATCAGACTCTGTAGGGCGAAACAGAGGTAGCTCATTGTCGTCATCCACGTCAAACAACGGCTGCGGCTTGATGCAGTGCTGTACTGGCTGAGACACTGTACCCTTCTGCAGCCGCTTGCTAATTGCAGACAAGGCCATAGTTTGCTGGTACTCCCGAAGGTCTGGATCAAATGGAACAGTACTTGGTCTATAGAACATTGTCAGTACATGGCGTAGCAAACATCTGGTGTCGTACATGCTAACTTCCTCCATCTCCATATCATTGTCACTGTCGCCGTCATTCATGGGAACCCGAGTATCTTGATCTATCTCGATGGGTTTTGTCCGGGTACCTTCGTCTCGGATACCTAGAACCCAACCCCCATTTGCACCTTCATTCTTGATAAGGAGATACTCTCTGTTGCGTTCGCTGGCAATACGAACAGGAATGGTGATATGAGCCTTCCCGATACTGTCTGTCGTCATCAGAAGCTGCTGTGTGAGCGCATTACGTTGTTGGAGGTTCTTGATCTGCTCCCTTGAAAAGTCCATCGGAGTAGTCGCTTTCCTTAGCATGTTTTGTAAACGTTTGTACGACGTTTGTCTCGACTTCAAACGAAGATCTCCGACGATCTCATATTGCACTTCCGTTGGAAGCTCGCGAAAAGCGGGTGACGTGACGTCGAAATCTTCTGGACGCATTTCCTCGATGAACGCGCGCAACTCTTCTTCAGTGGCTAAACGAGGATCTGGCGCATGCGTTCGTGTCGCTTTCGCAACTTGTTCCTCCATGTTGACCTCGGGCAATTTGTATGGATCATGGTCGCGGAACCGGCTCTTCTTTGTGGATGGTGGTGAAACAACTGGCACGTCTTTCTTCTTCGTGGGTGTCTTGATCATGGAACCGGTGATATCCTCGAGATATACCGCGTTGTCATCGAGAACGACGGGACCCGAAGGCACCTTTTGTTTACCCTTGGACAAGGGTGGACTGACTCGTCCAACATGAGTGGTGTGTCCAGATACCGAATATACAATGCGTACTAGGGAGCCTGAGCATGAACGAGCGCTTCGCGTCTCATCTGTGCCGCAAGAAGCCTCTCCGCAATCTTAGCATGGCTCGCAGCTGCCCCGCTCTTCTTCTTCTTGCGCTCCAACTATCCGGAAGCCGATGTCAAGCAAGAACGCGTCGAAGGAGGAGAAAGAAGGGAACTTACGATTGTGTTTCGTTTCAACGCCGGCACACCACCGTCAAAGACGAACACCGGACGGATGCCATAAAACAGGAGCTTGCATATACGACGAAGAAAGCCCAAGACGTGCGCGTTCACGAGGGCGCGACCCTCTTTGTCACGCATAGTGGCTTGGAATTGGTAGATCCATATACTCGAGTCGATCGCGAGGGCCTTGCCTTCCATGGTTTCGAGCCTTTGAACGCTGTGTGTGAGTGTAGTATACCCCTACGAAATACGGCACACGCACGGAACTGGACGGCCAACAGGTGCGAGAAGACTCCAGAGGGACTTGACACCCATTTTGCCTTATGAACGAGCGTCGCTGCGCTCGGCGAGTCTCAGTACGTGGGCGGTAGTTGAACGAATTGCTTAGTAGTCCCGGACACGCTAGGCCATGACAAAGTCGCGTCTTGGATCCGGCATCACGACTCATTCATGCATGCATAAACTACGACAGAAACCGAGCGCGAGCTTGATACGACAACACAGAATTATTAAGCTGAAATGAGCCCTGAACGTCAACGTCCGCGATACCGAAAACACCAAACATGATGCCGGACGAAAACAAGCAGAGGTCATAAAAACTCAAAAGCAAACACGGAAGCATGGTAGCGTCACGAAAGCAACGGGCATTCAGTTTTTGGGGCTCTCACGGGGACGGTTGGGTGCATCCAAAGGACGTGGTCCAGCTGGAGATCCTTGTCCGGCGGAGCTGTTGCGCGACGAGTGATTGCCAGATCGAGGTTGACCACCGGGAGCACCAGGCGGCCGCAAGTCTTCCATAGCGTTAGGCGAGAATCGTGTGTCAAAGGCAGAACCACCTGTCATCTGCATTCCCATACCGCCCATACCTCCCATCATACCCATACCACCACCCATACCACCCATCGGCATCCCTGGGCCCATCATCGGCATACCCATCATTGACATCCGAGGATCAAAACCCATCCCACCACCTGTCATCATGGGAGTCATAGGTGATGGACCATGCATACCATCGCCACCGGTCGAGAACGCCATCATGGCTTGTTGATAGGCCGCTTGGGCCGCCTGCTGTGCCGCGAACATGTACGGTTGACCACCATAGCCGGGCATCATGTTCGGGTACCCCATGAATCCTCCTGTCATCATCGGGTTGGCTGGTGGCATCCCAGTCATCATCGGATTCATCGGCATCATTTGGTTCATCATCGGATTTCCCATCATCGGATTCATAGCCATCGGGAATTGGCCGCCGAACATGCCAGACTGGGCCATCTCTAATTGTTGACGCTGGAATTCGTCTAGTTTCCGTTGGCGGTCTTCGGCAAGTCTCTTCTCTCGTTCACGTTCCGTCAAGGCCGCACCGACACCACCTTCACGCTTACGTTCACGTTCGTGTGCAGTGATTGCCCCAAGCAGACCAGTCTGAGGCGGTGGAGGTTTGTTCGGAACGTTGATCAGAGATGCACCAGTCTCGCGTGCAAGTTCCTCCTGCCGTTTTGCAGAACGGTCTTGTTTATCTTGCATGCCAGCAGAGAGTAGACCATGGGGCGTGAATGCTTTGGTCACACTGTGAGATGCAGGCTCGAGCTGTATAAAGGTGTCTCTCTGTAGTTGGAGAGGTGCCTCCGGAGGTGATTGATAGGTCCCAGGTTGACGACTAGCATCAAGCACTTGCGTCCAAATACTGTGTCGCGGCTGCTGCTGCTGTTGCTGAGGGAGTTCGGAAAGACGTCGGGTTGGAGCGCCTTCTTCGGGGGTCCGCGAACGTTGATCACTGACGAATCGTCGTTGAGGAGTCAGGCCGTTCAAGTAGTCATCGTGAACGCCAGGTGCGCCTGACGGCATCCATCAGTTCAAGATCGCGAAATGAAAACTAAAATTACCTTGCGTTTGCGGCCTTGGGACGGGCGGAAGACCACGGGGGTGTCGTAATTGAGCGTACGGGTTAGCATCCGTTGCAGTGGCAACCTCGGTTGGCGATTGTGTACGACTTCGCGGGCGAAGAGGTCGAATGGGGGCACCATCGATTGGTGCGGACGCAGGAGTGGGTGCATGACCAGACGCTTGAGAAGGCTGTTTGCTACCTGTAGTCGAGGGCTCGTCGTCGGAATCGGCTTCCTCCCCTTCCTCCTCCTCCTCTTCTTCTTCCTCCTCCTCGTCCTCGTCGCTGGTTTCATTCCATCCCGATACTCTTGCGGTCGACTCACGCCTCCCATTTGCTCTCCCAGGCCTGTGAACAGCAGCCTGATGCGCAGCCTGTTGTGCCTGTAATCTTGCTTTGCGCTGCACAGCCTGCCTGGATGGCGCGAATGTCGATTTATACTGCCCAGCGTCGTCTGAGCCCCCAGCAACTGACAAGCTCTCTGCTAGTTGTGGTGATGGTTGAGGCCGTGGTGGTGGTGGCCTTACAACGTCCGTTACGGAGGTGCTTGCCGTGGGCTGTTTTGCAGGCGCGGGAGTGGTAGCCGTGTCAGCGTCTAAGAACGACAACGCAGCGAGCGCATCCACGCTCACGTCGTCCAGCTGGACCTTCTTCGGTGCTGGCGTAGCCTCGGGTTCACCGTGGTCGGACATAGTGTCACTGTCACTGTCGGGAACCCTGCGAAATTGTTCGTGCTCAGGTGAAGAAACCGATGAGGCATCTTGATTTAGTACTCGGCTAGCGCCGCTACCAGCGAGTGCACGTGCACCAGAAGGCTTACGGCCAAATGCAAGCCGAGAGCCGCTAAGCGACGGTTCTGGGTCACTTCGTGCAGGTTGAGGAGAAGCTGCACCTGAGAGATGCGTGTGCTCAGGCCGACCAGGTTCCGATACAGAAGTCGAATCTGATTTTTCGGAGATAATCGTGGGCACGCGGCGTGGGGGGGCCGACTTTTCGTCAAGTTGCTGCATGAAGAAGAGTGCATCAGTGAATACACTCTGGGAGTCTGCCGGCGGGGGTATTGGTGTAAGTTTTGAAGCAGGTGTTGAAGACAGAGACGGGGGAGACGGTGACATGAATTTATCAGGGACGGGGGGAACTGTATTCGAGGCGCTGCGCGTCAGCGACTTTGAGGGTGGAGAAGACAGGTGTTGAATAGTTTGCATAACTTGAATAGAGGGTAGATCCTTTTCCAAGAAGGAATGAGGGGACGTCAACATCGAGTAAGTCGGAGAGCTAGGAGGAGATCTTGATGACTTCCCAAGCGAACTGGGGGACCCATGCGACTGGAAAGTAGGTCCTTGAATTCCAGGAGTAGGTGAGTGCACCGACATGCTTGAGTTTGTCGAGAACGAGGGCGATTCGGGAGAAGTCAACGGTGAAAAGGGCAACTTAACTCCCATGACTTCTGCGACACTTCCACCGGGGCCAGACGTCTCCTGTGATTTCGTCATAGCATTCTCTGCACTTGGCGACAGCTTCGAGTCAGGACGAGAACCGGTACCTCTTCCAAAAGAGTCCCCACTGAGCTTCCGAGACGTTCCATTTGTGGGACGGGGACTTGATGCAATAGGCCGGCCGAGTATCGAACCACCCTCTCCATTTTCGTGTATGAGGGAGACAGCGCCTGCCATAAATTTTGCAAGAGGTTCGCTCTCATCTGACTCTGAGGCGTGTTGCTGAAATCCATGAGACTGATCAGTTGACAGGGGAGGGCCAGGCGCACGCGCCAAGTCAGTCAGGGTCTCGTGAACACTGTTTAGTTCCGTGATAGGCGTCAGTGCACGGCCAAAAGTTAGATCGACAGGACGAGATTGTGTTTGCGAGGAAGAGCTGTCGAAGTTCAGAGTGGGTAACTCTAGAAGTCGCAGGGGTTGTTCCGCCGTCTGAACAGCTGGATGTGCGGGTAGAGGGTGCTGCTGAGAGGGTTCTGTACCCAAGGGTAAGGGAGGGAGTGCAGGGGGAGCATCCGGGCGTGACTGAGGATCAATTCGAGGCATTCGTTCGTGCAACACATCCAATAAACGAGAGCGAATAGCCGACGTGCGATCTTGCCCCACATTCATTGTTTCTGCGAGCTCTCTGTCCAGGAAGAGAAGCTTAAATCACATTTAGACGGAGGTTACGAGGACCAGGTAGACTCTTACATCTCGAGCAGGCCCGACGGGATAAGCAAACATCATTGATACTGGATCTCGAGGGTCCCACGTATAGGATTTAGGTCGTCCGTAGAGTTCAAAAGCATCATGGAGCGCTGAGACCCAAGTCAGATGGTAGATGCGCATGGAAACGAGAAGCCGTACCAACAAGCCACTTCAACATCTCTGACGCTTGTGTGTTACCGGCCTCAAGCTCTGGCATGACGAGCAACCATCCTTCCCGTCCTTTCATACCACCCGCTGTCTCTTCGTCACCAAGCAAACCTTCCAGCTTCATCAAAGTGCTCCGATTGATGAGCTCCGGGCGTTCGGGATACACTGCGAACGCCTGAGTCACATTCTTGAGCGTCAATAAAGCCTTCTTCTTGTCCTTCAGTTTCGACGATGCGTAGAGGGACAGTATAGGACGCGGTGGCAGATCTTCACTCTGCTCCCGCAAAAAGAGATTGGACATGCGCCTCTTGCGACCATCACCATATAGTGGAGGAGGAACCTCAGATTGTGAAGCGGCAGACACTACCATCCACATGCGTTTCCAGTCAGTTTGCCCAGCGACACGAATGCGCACCCAGCCTTCCATGCGGCCACGCTGTAGAGTCGAGTGTGTGTCCCTACCTATGAAAATGATCCCGTTACTTGAATATTTGACAACGCTGAGTGAAGTATACCGTACCGCCGGGCAGAGTTATTCGTATCAGATGGGCTGTGTATATCTCCTCGAGTCGTGACTTTTCCCAAGCAGAAAGTCGAAGTGCGGTTGCCCATGAAATCAAAGCTGGAGTCGACGGACAACTGAACAACAAGAGATTTGAGCCAGCAGTATTGAGAGTAAGCACATTCGTGAATTTTTTCGGAGGCTGGTCATCGGTGGCAGGAACAGTGATAGAGCCGAGAACTTGAACAAACTGTGACCATGGTTTAATCAAGCGGGTAGCCTGAGAAGGTGAAAACGCACGGCATCCGTGGTGTTGAAATAAGTTGGGGGAACCTCCCTGCCTTGCTTATTCGCTTCTTCTACGTCACGCATGGCCCATACACTGAGTGTTGTCCCACCGAGCTGTGCCCAGACGTCAACCCAACCGTCGTCCTTGAGTGGCCGTTGACCATCTGGCTGCCTCTCGAGGCGCTTTACGAGCGGGCCAGAAAAGTACACCTTGCGGGCATGGGCAAGGGTCAACTGGACGACGGAACGAATTTCAGGGTGAAGTGGTGCCGGAGTACCTAACGATGAACGACGGATTGCGGTTGGCTGCTGCTGGTCTAGTTGTTGGTCTAGTTGTTGGTCTAGCTGCTGGTCTGTGGGGGATCTCGTTGGACCGAGCGACTTTGATTGACCCATTTGGGGTGCGGGGCCACCAAAGTCGGTTGGCGAGGCACCGTTCGAGTTGCTGGGGCGTTTGTTGTGAAGGGCAGACGGGGCAGCGTTAGGAGACGAATCTTGTTGGGATTCTTGGTGGGGTTTGTTGCGAAAGGAGAAGAAAGAGGAAGTACGGGTATGAGACTGAGATGAAGGAGGCATGGGCCGTGGGTGGTTGTCGTTCGGGTTATCTTGTACGTGAGGGGAAGCCGAAGGGTCGTTGGGAGGTCGTGTTGGAAAGTCGTGTATGTCGACGGCTCTGCCGGGGCTAGCCTGTCTGAGCTGCTGCAGTTCTGCTGGCGAGATAAAGCCGCGGTTGCGACTATCCCACTGCGGGCTCGAGGACGTCATGGGCGGCGAGGAGAGAACTTGCGCTTAGTGGCTCCAACTTTACGAGTAACGACCTGCTACAAAGATCGTCGCTGGCCAAACGCCGCACGCCCCGACGACTACCACACACTCTTCGAGACGACACCGTTCAAATCAACCAAAAGATGATGCATACAGCATCCCGTGGCTGGTGTACCGTCGCCTCAGACCAGTACGATCTATCGTAATCAACGGGCCTGGTGAAGTGACGTCGTGGGGTGATCCCCTGTTTCAGCTATCGTTTAGATCACATCATTACGAGCTTGATTTGAATTGCTAGTTCAAGACAACGAATCAAGCACGAAGGGCTTGGTGGCTACAGTCTAATCTGCACACTCCAAGACACCCTTTCTCAACTCCGTACTTCTGCCCGTGGAGCATGCTCGTAAGTGTCAAATCCGAGCGACTTTTGTATCACATCTTCCGCTGCGTCTGGTTCGAGGTGTCCTTGAACGTTTCGGCGAGCTCTGGGGTGTAAGGGTTTGTGTTAGCAAGATCACCGCGCATCAGACAGACGGGCTACCTGAAAAATGTGTAGCTCAGTACAACGTCGTCTATATTCCGACATGAAGGATCATCGAGCATGTCTTTGTCTATGAAAAAGAGAAGAGGCATGTCGACTTCTTCGCCTGCGAGCAGTCTTTGCTCCTCGAAGCAGAAGCACTCTACTTTAGAAAAGTAGGGCGCAATCTGACACCCCCGTCAACATGACCAGGGCTTCGTTAGTGCGCCTTCATATCACGGAAAGGTGATAGTGACACACCCGGTCAGGAGTCACGTTGTATGTTGCAATTCCGACAACATCCTTTTCACTCTCGTTTTTGGCTTTGTAGAATGCTAAACTAGATTCACCGGGCAAGACATCGACGTATTTTTGCTGAGGAAAAAATTTCCAAGATAGCGCTTCCGAACGGTCTGCATTAAAATGCACGCGAATACGTTGTGTCCCTTCGATGGGTACAAGTCGAGAGGGGTCAAAGCGGTCGGATGATGTAGAGACGATCGTGGGTGTACCACCGAACCCCGTGGCCGCACAGAACATGCGGTAAAGCGGCACGGCTGCATACGTCACGCCTACTCCTAAGATAATCTACAGAAGAAAAAATGAATCGTAAGAAGGGAGAGAAATCCGAGAGCACGTACGACAGCGGTACTGTACAGGAGCAGATTACGGTTCCGGGTTGCACGGAGATGCTGACGGGTTTGGTAGTGACGCGGGAAGTGGGGATGGGAGGACGGGGACTCGGACTGGGTGGACATGGAAGCATGAGGCACCGGTCTAGGTGGTGGGCGCGAAAGCCATGACTGTCGCAGCCCTGTTGGTGTTTGCGAAGAAAAACTACGCAACCGAATAGTGCGAGAACAAACAGAATACTGTGCGCTGTTAGCAATAGTCAGAGGACTTGCCAGCATCCTCTTCAATATTCTGGGCGTGGTGGACATATCGGCAACGATCGGAATATTCTGTCTCTCCTTCAAATGTATAGTGGCACGTGACTTGCCGGCGGGATCACCTGTTACACCAGACGCTCGTGCGGTTTAACCACTGCCGCTAAGCCATGTCAGAAACATCCAAGCGGAAACCAGATTCGTCGTCGAATACGCCAGCCGACTTGGAGTTAGAGCAGTTACTTTCGAGAGAGGCATCGTCGTTCCAGCGCGAGGTCGAAGTAGAGCGAATGCTCAAAGCGTTCAAGCTAAAGTGAGCCGTACCACATACAAGCTCTGTAGTATGTCTAACACATTTTACAGTCCATACGACATCCTTGACCTCGACGAAACCGTAAAAACAGAGGATATAAAGCGCAAATATCGGCAGCTGTCTCTTTGTGAGCACAATCCTCCCTACCTTGATTTATGTGATTATATGAAGAGCACGCTGACGAAATACGCTTGGTTCGATTTTCGCAACTCACTTGTCTTCTGTTGTATCCAAATCCTGCACGAATCTGTACGTTTTTCTATGCACAGTCATTCATCCTGACAAGACCCCCCACCCGCGTGCTCCAGATGCATTCGACCTACTGAAGAAGGTACGCTCCTCTTCATGCGCTCGTACACTCATTCTCTGATGACGGCCCATCCCACCTATCTCCCATCTATCTATTGGCAGGCCGAGGCTGAACTATCTGATACCAACAAACGAACGGAACTTGACGCGACAATCGCTTCAGCTCGTTCAACCCTCCTCCGCGCCCTATCTCTACCCCCAAACCTCACTGACGATGATCCACGTCTGAAGAATCTTGCTGACGATCCAAAGATGAAGGCTCAGGGCCTGACGACGCCATGGAGGATCATGCTCAAGGAGAAAATCAAGGAGGTATTGATTGAAGAAGAAGTTCGGAGGAGAAAGTGAATGGTTTAGACTGCCCTGCTTGCGATGAAAATACTAACACCGCTCAGGGCAATAAAGCTGAATCTGGCCAACGAGGGCCTGGAGGCACGCAAAAAGGAAGAGGAGGTTGCTACCAAGAAACGCAAGGCGGAGGAAGACAAGGCATGGGAGGGTACGTGTTCTTCTCGCAGGCCGCCATCCCGAGCTTACCTATTTCTGTCTGAATGTGATCCGGTGGTTAGAGTCGAGAGAATCTCGCGTGGACAGTTGGCGATCATTCAGCAGCAGCTCAAAGAAGAAGAAAAAGTCCAAGGTTCCAATCCTCGGATGAGGCGTGTGCAGTTGTTTGAGTTATGGAGTGGTTTCGATTTTCAATGGAGCCCGTGGGCAGGTTAAGTTACCCTAGTCAAACCTTCGGTCGCATGCGCGCATATGTGCAACCAATGAACTACCTTAGCATTAATGTTGCGAGGAATTATTCGACATTGCGCTAAGGGGCACACATGCATGATACCAGTGAAAAAAAAACAGGAGTCACACTCCCTTGTCCATGTAGTTGATTGCAATTCGGTAATGTTTGGACTAATACTGGCGAAATCGGCGTTCATCCTCCCCTAGGCTAGTCATTCCAGACATCAATCATCATTGGGTTCCGGGATCAACGATTAGTCTAGCCTATGTGATTCACAGACTACAAGTGAAGTATGTAAACAATTCAAGGGATCGTTTTGTATGCCGAGGTCACGAATACTCACCAGAGTACTACGAAGAATACGTGGGCTCCTATTCGCACGAAAAAGAATCAAGAGGGAGGGAAGGGGGGTTGGATGAAAAGAACACGAGCAACCATGTCTTTTTGTTGACAAATATATGTATCACGAAGAGAGCGGGCCATCATCCACTCGTAGCCTTCGTCCCAGGACCTTGTCAGATGCTACCGTGCCACAGTTATGCACGTTACGCTGCGTGCCTGTCTTCATTCCAGGCACGTACGCTCAACTGCGAATACTGATGTGATGGAGGTGGTGATGACCAGGCGCACAGTACAGCAAGCTGTGAAACCTCTGGTACCCTTGATGTTGTAGGGGAAGAATATCGGAGTATACGGCGTGCCAAACGTATATCAACAGGGTTAGTCCACAGCATGTAGGAAGGGAATACTGTGATAGCTCGCGGATGCATCATCGCAGGGGAAGCGGTTGGTCGTGATGTTATTTGACAACGCTTGGACAAGCTGGAGACTCCATGGGAAGAGGGACAACGCACTGGGAACCACGACGAGTGGTCGTTGGCCACTGTCGATGATCAATTGCAAGCCTGCTCGCCGTTCCTGTGCCTTGAGCGCGTATATACCGCCATGCATGGCGACACGTTATAGAACCTGAATACGATCAGAGGCGATCAAAGTTGGAATATCCGAAGTGACGCTAAAATCCAAAATAAACGTACTCTCGCGAACGTGCATATAATGTGCATGTAATAGTTTTTTCCATTTCCGCAACTATGGAAGTCAGCCTGGCCCCCGTCACCAAATGCCGTGAGGGAGGAGCGCTAGGTCGCTCACCTGGGCGCCACCTAGCCGTCAAATGTTACGGTGTCCATTCGTTCAGCAGGCTTGGGCGACGTTGGGTGCCAGCGTGAACACTAGGTGACCACTTCGTGTGGCCTCCATCAAGTTCCAAGAGCGTTCACGCAAGTCCGCAGACCGGGAGTGCATGCGCAAGGACCTCCAGCTAGATGCTGAGGTTTGATCACGGATGCATAGAGTCGTTGAATATATGATCTCGTACAGAAATGACCGAGACGGTCGAAAATCACTTTTAGTGTCACGTTCTCGCTGGGATTTTTAGGCCGTGAACCAAACTATTATGTAAGTAAAACAGGTTCATTAACCATTCCCGAACCAAAGGTCCCGGTCAACTCAAGGGTGCTTTGCATCTACGTGGAAAAGCTCTAAGTTCCGGGGAATGTATAATGAATACTCTCGAAGTTCCCATAGGCACCTTCATCGTACATCCGCCGAACGCGAGTCATCTACAATGAAAACGGTCTGATTCCCTAGTAGCCACATACTTGTCAAGTTGCTTGCTTTCTCAAAAAATTGCAATGGTTGAAAGAGATGTTCCAAATCGAATTGCGAGTGGACTGGAAGAACCCTAGTCGGAGATGTTAATCACATCCGAGTCTGCGACTTCATCCTGTTCTGTTTTCCTTCCTTTATTTGCGCATCTCCGAGCAAGATTGAGGGGTTTGGCCGTACCATTCGCTCCCGGCGCTTCGTCCTCCGACGAGACAAGAATCAATGACGGATCGCGGGGCAGGCGACGATCTGACGATTGAGTGGACTGGGGCATAGGAGATTCCGTTGAACCGCTCAATGACGAGGCACTAGTGGCCCTCGTCATACTACTTTGCATCCTCGTACTGGGTTCAGCGTGGGAAGGAGGAATGGTACATTTAGCTAAAGGGTTCGTACCCAGAACCGAACCGGACGGCGTCTTTCTAGCTGACGCTGCTCTCGGACGGCTATGCAATGCCGTGCCTTCCGTTGCAGTGTCTTTGCCCTTGCCCTTTCCTTTGCTATCGGCGCTCGCGCCTAGCGCACCCTGTTCGATCATCCCTACCTGTTCAAAGAACGACTCGTCCACTTCTATATCAAACGAGAGATCGTCGTAAAGGTCGGGAGACGCGGGCCGTTTTTCAGGCGGAACGACCTGTTTAGCCGGAACAGTCGACGGTGGCCTTGCAGGTTTGGAACCAAATTTCTTGGCAGGTAATTTAGAAGGCTCTGGGTCGTCGATGTCCCAAGTGATGTCAAAATCGAATGCCGGGTTTGGTGGCGGGGCAGGGCGGGGGGAGAGACCAATGTCGGGAATCGGTTTAGATTCGGATGAGTGAGCGTTGAAGTAAGATGAAGTTTTAACCGTAAAAGTAGACGGGGCCTTGAGAGAGGAAGATGCGACCGTTGTGTCGGGGCGTAATAATTGTTTAGGGTTTGAGCTGGCAGGGTGCTTCTCCTTGGATGTCGAAGAGGGTCTGGCAGACGGAGGAGCGCGGATATCAACAGGTTGATTCTGTTGTGTGTCAATTGCCTCGTCCATTTGAATAGCCATCTCGCGTAGGACATCCGGATCTACGTCATCATCTACATACATGTCGTCGATGTCAGCGGGCGGTGATTGTGGTTGTGCTACGGGTGGAGGTTGATATTGGGGTGCAGGCTGGGCTGGTGCCGGTCGGTCAGGCGGATTTACCCGTAGTTGAGCCGCAACGGGTGCCTCGGGTGGGGGATCCGGACGTCTGTGAGTAGGTCAGCTCAATGTGGAGAATAACGCGATGATTTACATACCCTAACCGTTTCCTGAGGGAACTCAGAAAAACTTGTTCGTTGTTGATGTCGTGGTCTTCGGTCCTATAACCCAGAAGGGTGACATTCGTAGGTTCGAGCAAGGCAATGCCATTGCGCATATGTGTAGATTTAAGAAACATCTATCAGGAGTGATATGGATGGACTTGAGGTGAGATTGAGAGGAGACATACCTTGTACCCGAGGGGCGTCGTGCCCAGCTCCAACTGGGGGAGGGACCTAAACTCGATGGCCCTAAAGGTAGTTAAGCCGTCAGAGAGCTCGAATCTGAGCATACCGCGGGGGAACTTGGGGACAGGCCCCTCGTCTTCGTCGCGATGCTGTTCGGCATTCTCTTCTTGTGCTAGACCCAAGTCTGCCCGATCGAGGCGGGTCTGATGTGTATTCAGGAGGCTGAATGCAGAGTGCGCAATTTCTGTGATGCTCTTGATTTCGACGAGCAGTGGTGTCGGACCAGTGGTCTTTTTCCGACGAGGTGCTTGGCGGGCAGAGCGGCGAACGCTGGACGGGCGCGGGCGAGCTGTATTTGGGTTGGAAACGACGAGAAGAGGATCAATACCGGACCCGGGCACTGTCGAGTCGGCAAGATTGGACTGGAGGAGCTGTGCTTCGACGTGTTGGATGAACTGGTCAAAGTCTCTGTTCGGATCAAGGCCGAGCTCGGACGAGAGCCAGCCTGAACAATCCGCAAGCCATTCCTGGAGTCTTGTTGGCGGGTGAGACGAGGAGGGGAACGTACGCATACCTGATCGATGGCTGGTTTCTGGTAACTCTGCGCGATCCACGCTCGAACGCGCTGGTGAGCGGGCATGGATGAGAACGCGATTGGTCACGTGTCCCACGAATGGCTTGGTCGTAGGACAGGGCCAAGGCTTGTCAGTGGTATGCTTCGGTCGGTCATGTCACAGCTGCCCCGTCTGCCTGTGCCAAACATTAAAGGGACGCTCGACGGCTATCTTCGCTCCGTGCAGCCAGTCCTCCTCGCCGACGAGCACAACGGTGGACCCTCCTTCGTCGCTGCCTATGCCCGACAACAAGCACTCGTCAGGGCCTTTCTCGATGGCCCGGCACGGCGCGCACAGGCACGTCTCCACGCACTCGACAGGGTGTCTCCACACAACTGGCTCGATGACAATTTTTGGGTGAAAAAGACCTACCTCGAGTGGAGAGCACCCCTCCTCTTGAACTCAAACTGGTGGCTCACCTTTGTGAACGATCCAAATGTTCCACCCGAAGTAGTCACGGACCACGCAGAGGGAATCACTCCTTGGCAAGTTAGGAGAGCAGCCTGCCTTGTGCATGGCATCCTTGATTTCAAGTACCGAATGCACTCGTGTGTATCCTCTCCATTTCCACTTCGCCGTCTCACGTTCGCGAGGGACCAGCCAGGAACTCTATCCAGACACCACTCGGTTAGGTACCACCATGTCCTCCCTCCTCACCTCTGCTTATATACCACCGACCAGGTCTGTGGTTGAGACATTCCATTACCCAAATATTCAACCTCTGTCGTCTCCCTCAACATCCCTGTGACACACTGACCACTCCTGCACCTCCCTCTTCACCCTGGACATCCACGGTGACTGTCCTAGCACATGATTACTACTATGCACTCCGTGTGGTAGACTTAACCACTGGTGCACCCCTGCACGTTGACGAGATTGAGCGTGGTATGAGGGCAGTTGTAGCTGATGTCCAGCATCGCCGGTGCAGTGGTGACTTGCCTGTAGAAGTTGGTGTCCTCTCAGCAGATAATAGGGATGAATGGTCTCGGGTAGGGAACCGCCCTCTTTATTCTTGTCACAGTCTGATGTTGCTTGACTAACCCGACAGAACTACTCAAACCTGCTGTTCATTTCTCCACAAAACAAACAGTCATTCGAAGCTATGCACCAATCTCTATTTGTCGTCTCCCTTGATCATTGGCCTGCTCCTTCTGTGCCTGCAGATCGTCGTGATGAGAACCTTCGGCTTACTTTCGACATAAATCAACATGCTCCTGACTCGTCCCTTTCCCAATCACCCCGGTCTTTGTCAACAGTGCCTTCCGATCTCTTGTCTCACCAATATGCGATCCGTTCCTCGCCTTCAGCGCTCAACCGCTTCTTTGACAAACCTCTGTCCCTCATTGTCGAGCCCAGCACACGGGCGGGTGCCATGGGTGAACACTCCCCAGTGGATGCATTGGTCCCAAGTGTAGTTTGTGAGTGGGCAGTCGCAGGGGCAAATGGGGCGAGTGTCTGCGCGGGTTTGGCTCATGTTCCATTTGAAAACATTCATCAAGAGGGAAAATTAGAAGGTCTAGAAGCTGGGTCAGGCTCACGTTGGACACGCCTTAATTTTGTCTCCTCGCCATCGATACGGGCTGCGATTGAAACTGCGAAACAGAATGCACGGACATTGGTCTCGAACTCGGATCACCAGGTATCCTACTTTGAGGAGTGGGGAGGCGAGGAGATGAAGCGAGTATGTGAGTTACATTGCCCTAGAGTGTATCCTTTCTTGTCAAAGGTACTCACTGTCCCACCAATAGCATCGTACCAGCCCGATGCGTTTGTCCAGCTCGCACTCCAGCTTGCATACTTTCGAATCCATCAGTTGCCAACCCCTGTATACGAAACAGCACTGACCCGGACGTTCCAGCACGGACGTACTGAGACAATACGTTCGTTTACGACGGAGAGTTATGCTTTTCTGACGGCATTCGCAGGGTGGAAGGGGAGAAGTGGGGGCCAGACTCGGAGCGAAGTGAGTCCACTCAACGTTAATGTAAGATGGCGCTGATGACAACGTTTTCCTGTCACGCACACATGCACGGGTCCACCATAGCCTCCGCCTCAGTTTCATCCTCTCCTCCAGTCCGCTTTCAAAGTTCATACTTCCCTCGCTCGCTCAGCGATGATGGGCCGCGGGATCGACCGACATCTTCTTGGCTTACGGTATATCCTCAGCGATGAATGGGCGTGGCTTGATGAAATTGCCGAAACCTCGTCAGACGCTAGCCAAGATACCTTTTCTCAAGATACCATCGTGCGCGAGGAGGCAACATCTAAGCCTGTATCAGCTTCAGGAACGAGTGATCCTCTGTTTGAAGATTATATTTTCAAGAAAAGCCAAGAATGGCGGTTGTCGACGAGTGGTCTGAGTGAAGGATGGTGGTTCAGGGGAACTGGGTAAGCACGCATATCAAACCTACCTTTCTACGATAAGGGTTGCCGTTCTGTCGCATCGCCTCCTACTTGCACCCCACGATATTGCACACCCCTACGCGTTATTAACGACGATCTCATCCTCGTAGGTTCGGATCGCCGTACGAAGATGGCTATGGAATAAACTGTGAGCGTCTATTTCTATCGTCATCCCCTACTGTCCAATGTTGACCATGAGTACGCCTCCTGCATGTCGAAATCCCTTCCGCGCTTCATCTTTCCATGTGGACTGTACCGGTTTTTGACCTCCGACTTTCTTGTTGGTGTTGCTTTCCGTGATCTCGCGTTCATCTGATAGACCTCATTGGCCCACACGCGGTTAAGTTCTGCGTGGAATCCAAGCATTCGTGTCTGACAACGTCTACGCGTGTCTTTATCGATCATGTCGAAGACGCCCTTCGAGACATGAGAGAGGTATGTCTATCCGCAAACAAGAGCGGTCAGCAAGGCGAATTCGCGTCCGCGAACGCTAGTGCAGACCATCCGTCGACGGGTGCACTCAACAACAGGAGTCGACAGCTCGGGGACTCTGTGCTCGTGGAATCACGACTATGATGCTGTAACAATATCGATTACAGTGTAGCTCCCAGTGAACGCGTCTATGGAGAATGCAACCATAGACGAATTACCCGCGCTCTCTAGATGGGTTACCTTTTGGTAAAATCACCACTCATACAATACCTTGGGAGGACATATACTCTCTTAGAATATTGTGAATGAAGGCCGTCGATTAGGTGCTGGGATTAACATCTGATATATTGACGTTGAGAAGCAAGGGATCAGTATGTACGAATGGGAAGGAATGGGAAGAGAGATACATCCGCGGCACAATGGCACTGGCACACTCTTAGGGCCTCGTCCATCGCTCCGATTTGGTCTTTCTTACGGCCCATATGGGAAAAGTTGTTGACAGGTCGGGTTTTCCAGCGTCTGGTAGAACGTGGCCAAGTTGGCCTTGATTGCGGCCTTGAGCTCGGGAGTCGGGTTGGGATACAGTTGAGCTGTCAAATTGAGCTGTTTCTGGTATGCATAACACAACTAAGAAAAGTCAGCACGGAGCTACGGTGTGCCAGACCAGAGATATCGACGTACGCTCCCATTGTCCTCTGGATTCACCACATAATTGTTCACGCCTTCGTTACGACCCGGCGGCACGCGCACTAAGTTGAATATCTTGTTAAACATGGTGCCGACCTGGGGAAAATCGTATGGGCCCTGACGACGATAGAATCCATCGGGGTACTTGTGCGTCTCGTAGAAGCTCCACGCGTCCTCCAAGGTGGCATTGAGCGCCGTGTCCGCCGTCTGGTTGCTCACGAAGAAGGCGAGCGGAAACGTCGTTTCTGCGTAGGCAGTTAGGTAGCGGGGGCTCTCAAACGAAAAGGTCGGGTTGCGTGCGATCGAGTCCTTGATGCGGAGGGACTTTTGCAGCGATGCGGACTCGACTGTAATCATGCCGTCCCCGACGAGGTCGGCAGCATAGACGAGCTGTGAAACGGATGAGCAATCTAGATACAGGTGGTGGCCCGTACCTACCTGATCAAACAAGGTCTCGTTGAAACTGTAGTTGTTGCCGAAATAATAATCTCCACGAGTGGTGCTAGCATCACCTGTTTGTTGAAGTCAACAGAAGTAATCAGCGCATGGTTATCTGCAGTACGCAAAATATCCGTTATCATGGGAGAGAAGTACGAAGTTCACCTTCAAAGTTGCCGTGGATGTCAAGTCCGGGAGTGAGTTGACCATCTGCAGTCGTGTTTGCACCAATGCTCATCAAATTCGTCAAATGGTTCCCGTCGACAATGAATGCCTATTTGATTCCAAAACACCATCCATCGGTTAGCAAGGAAAACGAAACAAGAGAATACTCTCGGACATACCCCATAAGTGACGAATGCAGCCAAGTTCCATCCCATGTTGAAACCTGTTGTGTTTCAGATGGAACTTTCGTCCGATGAGGATTCCTGTGCAGTGATCTACGCACCATCTTGGACTGCATCGATGATCTCAGCCGGAGTGGCCACGCCGTTACGGTTGAGATACTTTGCAAAAGAAACATGTTCATGGCTAAATCGCTTACAGAGAGAGGTCTCCGATGACTCACCCCATGAGAAGCCAGGGTATTCAATCCCGGGCAGGGACCACGAACATCACCTGGTCGATCAGGCTTGTATGGGTGGGCCGAGTCATAGACCAACTTTGTGGACGTGTCACTGATAGGAGGCGGGAGAGGTTGTGGCCCGGGCATGCTACTAAACATTCGCATTACGGCCTGGACCTCTTCTGGAGACAAGCCTGCGAGCGAACGATATTCCGGGAAGTTCGCTAGGTGCGGGAACCCCAGTGCATATGGGACGAGCGCAGCTAGTATCGCGAGGCTCTGTAATTTAATCCCGAACATGAACAAGGTGCTAAGGAAATAGATCTGGTGAAGAGAATAAATTGAGTGCTCGCGATCCTATATTCCCAAGGATGCGCAGTTTGGTATTGGTCAGCGGCTGCATTAAAGAGCGCGTTCACGGCGTAGTCGGCCAATTCAATCCAGTTTGCTGCAGCTTCTCGCCTGGACCTTAGCACGGATATACTTACCCATCTATAAGCCCACCATGACGGTGTACTTTGCTAATTTACGTGTTGGTCTGCATTCGAATGACAGCCGCGAGGGAAAGACTGACAAAGCATGCAAATATCTAGGGTATAGCACGGGTACGCTACACACCGCGGGTAAGGGTCTACGGGTGCCGCGGGTACGGGTACGGTGTGAGGAAATGCAGACCCGCGGCAACCCCGTACCCCGGGCATGCGCGGTGTACCGTACACCGTACGGGTCTGGCTGGCGGGTCTGGCTTGCCGCGGATTCAGTCCCCAATGCTCGCCTGCAAACTTCTCGCTTGACTACTTTCAGTTCCTATGCTTCCAGGTTGCATTCTGGTATGCTACCGTTGCAGTCGGATAGTTACTTATATCCTTGGTTCATGGCGCTCATTTGACACCATACATTGTAGATTTCAGCTGATGGCAGGTGACTGGACTCATATAAGAGATGCAGCATTGCATACTAGTTGCATGATGGACCAAGCCCTAACAACATCTTTTCATAGTACTTCATCCTGGCTTGAAATTGGAATATAAGACTGGAAAGAAGAATGGATTGAAGCTGCTAAAAATCTCATGCGAGAGGAGTGATTTGACAGGTACAAAGACCAGACCTCCCCACCAGACCTCCCTGCCAACGGCTCTGCTGCAACCAGCAAGGTAAGTGTTTGTTTAGTGTTGCTCGTCTGGTCGGAATTGACTCTAGGCACATAGCATGGTCTATCCACAGTGGATGATTTCGAGGACATTCCTCTAGGGGTGCCATCTGCATCAGATGAACTTCAAGACTATCTACAACAGCCAGTAGAAAAGGTAAAAGACCCTCTGAAATGGTGGATAAACAACTGCAACAACTATCCAAAGTTGTATCAGATGGTGCTTGACTACCTTAGCATACCTGGTTTGTGCTCTGGCAAGTGTCTATATACTGTAGTATCTCAATATCACCCCCACACACTGTTAACAACTTCAACAGCAGTAGAACAAGTGTTTTCCCAAGGTTGACAGCTGCTACACTTTTCATGAAACCATCTCTCTCCACCATTGACATAGGCCTTTCTTTGCCTGGGATCAAGGTTGCGGTGTGCACTGATTACATTTCCTGAACTAGTTGATATTGTGAAGTCATTGAAGAAGCAGAAGCTGTTACAGTTTTACCCCTAAGCGTACCCCGCCACTCGTTTTCCCACGCTCACGCGTCCCCGCCGCCCCCGCCATCTTGCGATGCCGCCCATCGCCCGCTCCCTAGTCACCTAGTGGACGATATCCACTTCCCTGGTCGTTCCGCAAGTCTCAGTGTCGCTACACTGAGATAGCCCCTGTCTTGTCGCCCTGTCAGGCCGGACCTTCAGTTGAGCTGTTGCGTCCTTCAGTTCTTTGACCAATGACATTTGTTACATCATGTGACTAGCACGTGATTAGATTACGATGTGTCAGTACCTTCGTGTCGAGACCCGTATCCAAGGGCTCCACCATTCACACACCCCTTTGCCCTGTGGGCCACACCTCAAGGACATTGTCACTTCATCTTCTGACCTTCCTATTCGTTGACGATGTCGCCACCTTGCCCGGAGCATCGCTCCCTCGTTACCGGCACTTTGCCACTCCACATTTCGCGGTTATGACTCGATGCGACTCATAACCCTTCACCCTCGCTGCCACGCACAGCTCGGTCTGTGCACCATATCTATTTAGTATATATACCAGCGTACTTAGGATAGTACGGCTTCTCTAGCTAATTCTATGCATCTACCAAGTGCCTAGCAATCTAGCTTATACCCCATCTGCCGATAGAGCCAATAAGCCTCAGCTCGATCTCGTCTGGTCGCCACCATATGACATCTCGCCGACACTTGCTCTGCAGAAGCCCAATAGCGTCGTCTACGCGAGTCGGCCATCTTCCCGATTAGGCTCGAGCCCCTATTCAAGCGCTCGCTGCTAGTTGTTTCGCACTCCAGCGTAACAGAAGCTGGTAGAGATAGAGTAGTGTTGAAGCCTATACGGTCACATGGTAACAAGCTGACAGGCCAAAGACCCAACTGACCAATCATATCAAATATGTAGATCTAGTATATAAACTAGATAGTGGACTCTCAATATGATAACATGTATTTTTCGGAATTGACGCCTGGCAGGTCAGGGGAAGGCAGAGTAGTCTCAGACTTAACTATTGCTTAATTACCATTCTTATCACAGCTCAGAATAACTTCACATTAATAATCTACTCTGACTGCGGTTCCTCATGGCCTAGAAGAGTGCGGAGCTCCATTCGGTGGGTCCAGAAATGCCTTGCCTCTGTATCCAGCCTTGCTATTGCAGCAAGGTCCTGCTAGATAGCCCTCAGGCATTGCTCCTCCTCTCAATCCAACTGCTCATTTTGCTGCTTCACTAATGGGGAATCTTGGGGCCCCCACCGATTTTATCTGTGGGTCAGCAATTTCGGAAATGGCATAATAATCATCACCTACTTGAAAGTATTCATCTGAGAGATCAGCAAATACACCCACATCGACTGCCCAAAATTCCTCATCCGCCTTGTCCATCATCCACCAATCATTGGCAAACTCATCCGCATGATTCAGACTCCACTCCGCAAGGAATGTCAGGATGTTGTTGATCATCTTGAATGCTTCAGGAGCCATATCCATCAGCTTGCTCTGCAGTTTATCAGTGCCTTTGAAGTGTTGATAAATGGCTTGACAGGCAGGAGATTGCACAGGAACAGTGAACCTAGTCATGTAAGTGCTTTGAAAAGCAAATAGACAGGCCTATATGGTGCAAGAGATCAGCATGGAAATCAACCTGAGGCTGGATGGGCTCACGAATTCCCGCTTGAGCGATGCTTCCCAGTGGCTGGGCCAGCTCTGAGCCTTCAGGCGGCAGCCTCAATGCGGCAGCTGAGATAATACATTGACCGCTGCAGAATGCTTTGTGTGACGGCAGGCATTGTGATGGAGAAGGATTGGAGAGGCATCTGCCAGAAGGTCTGTCGGAAAGGAATGGCTGCGCGAGAGACTGATCCTTATAAGGAATGACAGGCACATTGTTTCCCTGATTTGGCAGTGCAGCACATTTTGTCAAAGTCAGAACACCACGGCTATGTAGAAATACATTGCATATATATTTAATGTCATGCAAGCCCCCTATTGCATATCTTAACAGACTCGAATGAATCTTGACACTGATCCCGCAGCCTGCTGTATGTAGTGGCCTGTTGGGCAGCACAACATGCAGGCCTACACTCTCCCCTGGATCCACTTTCTGCCACCAGTTCCATCCATTGATCCACTTTCATGTCGAAGAAATTGGATGTCCATTGGAACTCTGCTGCAATAAGCTCTGCCTCTTTGTTCCAACAATCACAGGCGGCCTTAGCTCGAAACCAATTTATGTGATAGACTGTCAAGTTGCTTATCAACTTATATTTGGATGTTAAAATTGGAAAATTACATTCCAACATCCAATTGTCCTCTTGTGCATCCCGCAGTATATCCAAGAGCCAAAACCAGGCAAGGTCTTCATTGTGGTGTCCACTGCCATTCAGATCTGAGATTGCGGCAGTTATATTCAGGTCTGCCTCATTTAGGTCCTGATACCTTTCAAGGGTTTCATCATCCGCCCCCAGGGAAATCATGGCCTTGCAGCATTTCCTGTAAATAGCGGCGCGATGTGCGAGGGCAGCATCAACTGAATTGACCTTTCCCCAAGCTCTGGTGTTGGTGACCTGGCTTTTGGCATGGCAGACCTCTGTCCGAAAAAGAACAGCTTTGTCCGCCAGAGCCATTCAAATGGAATGGAGGGCATCATTTGCCTGACCTACCTGCAGCTGCAACTCCTGGTCAGCCAAGTTTTGCAGTCCAAATTCCTGCAATGCACCAGGTCCCAATGTGGATGGAAGGGGGAGGGTTGAGTGCCTCAGCGGTGGATGGAGGGTTGGATTGGGGGTTTCATCCTCAGGATCATCCAGGTCACTTGGAGGTTCATCTGCATCTGAGTCACAGTCATTCTGAATGCAATCTCCGAGGTAGGGGGCTGAATCAGAGATGAATTGGGATATCTCAGCAGATAATTGATCAGACCGATGGGCAATGGCTAATTGCTGCACCTCTATTGCATGCGGCCCATACGTATGGCTGTCTTTGATAATTATAACTTGCAATTCCTCAATATGGAGCCCATGGGAAAGCCAGGTTGCTGCACCCTGCGAAGTTGTTGGCCTATCCTGCTGCTTGGCTAGCAGGTCCAATTCGACACTGCGGATGGTTTTGGCTAGCGGATAGATTAGCACTGCAAGATGAAATGCATTCAGCTACAGAGAAACCAACCTTTATTCATTTTGATTAGAAATACATCCATGGCAGAAGGATCAGTCAAACAAGAATTTAATGCCTGCCAATATTGCTCCTGCCACATCCTGCACTCTGCTGCAGGAACAGTGGCATCTATATTGTCAAATTTCCTGCAGGCATCCACAGCAGACTGACAAGCCAGCTTGAGCTTCCCTGCCAGATTTATCCCTGGTGAAGAGTTGGTTAGATGTTTCAAAGGCTGAATGCAGTCGGGATTGATGATGCTCACCCATTTGAATCATTTTCATGAAGTTGGAGTCATTCATCTGAAAGTCAATGAGCTCTTGACGATGCAGGGATGACATTCCGCAGGTGGATCCAAGGATTATATTAAGGATAGACCAGAGGGTTTCAATGATCTCCCCATCAATCCACCCCACCCCTTCAATAAAAAGTGGGGCATATCGCAGGAAGCATTGAGGTTGGTGGCCATGTACATGCCATATTCCAATTCCCGGAACTATTTCAAAACCTGCAGAGATATCAATAAAGGTGTTATTGCTAACTCTTTGTCGCAGCTTCTTCATATAGGTGCAATGTATGTCATAGAAGCTGATGATGCGGCGGATGCCTTCCATGTTGTACTTGAGGGCATTGGCAAGGGAGTAATCCATATTGACTTGTCTGCTGAAAGGTCAAGTGAGGGAGGGGCGCTTCAAGATCAATTACCTACTGCTCTCCCTTTTGGAAATCAACCGCGGAATGTGGGATGAAGCAACCATGCTGCGCACAGGTGGTCACCCCTATTCCGGTTGCTTCAAGTCTCCCACAGCTGGTATTGGCTTGATTGATTGCCCTGTGGTTGTTGCAAGCAGACCACTGTTTTGGTCAGAGGAAGACATGTAAGCAGGGAATTCGAGCTGATAGCCTGGTGACATACCTCTAGCAGATGGTGTGTGGCTGCAAGATAGGCCTGATAAGGGCTGTGGGTGACTGTGAAGCCCCACCCATCCATGAGCCAAACCTGATCTCCTGCCCGCCTATCATGCAAGTGTTCCGCTTTGAAATTCCCATGCATGATAACTGTACGGCTGTATTTTGAGCTGTTACAACCCTCACATCAGATTATTCCTTACCCTCCATTCACAGAAACCAACTCACTCTGATAGATCATCATATTCAGTAGGATGTACATTAATTCCAGGCTGTGGACAGGCGGGACAGAATAGGGCAAGATCTCCAGGCTGTGGCAGATCCTGGTGGTGGCCAAAACCGCCCCACTTCATAAGCTTGAGCAGCCGCCATTTTCGGGATACTCACAACAGATCCCTATACCTGTCCTGGGGGGCCATGAATGCCTGCCAACTCATGGTGGAGATGATGTAACTCACTGTGACAAGATGGGGGAAAATATTGGATGTGATCCTGTGGAGCTTACTATAATAGTTGCTTGCTGATGTTCCACATTCCAGATTATCTCAGATAAAATCATCCAGGACAGAGAAGGTGAAGGTGGTCCTGGGGTTGTCAATTGTGGATGGAAAGAGCCTTGCCTGAAGGAGCTGGATGTGGCATGCTGCGGATTGTGGACAGGCACAGTAGTTGACAGAGACAAAATGGATTCCGCTGACATCTATGACTGTAAGGTAGTCTGACCTGGGCAGAGGTTTCAAATAGGCAGGAATGTCTCCTGATGGTTCATCCTCAAATTCCGCATCCTCCATTTGAATTGGAATGTCATTTTCTGAGCCTGCGGCCGGCCCACTGATTGGGCAGGGATGTCCACCATGGCCAAGATGGATTTCAAGGCCAGCCTGCAGGTCATCAGTGAGTTGAGTGGAATATTGGAGATGAGACTCACAAGGTGGAGTGATGAGGTCTCAAACAAAGACCCTGTCCACTGCTCAATCCTATGAAATGGAAGATGCCTGTGCTGGGCTCTGCAACAGAGGGTGCAACAAAGGGGTTGTCCAAAGCAATCAGAGCATCTATATATGCCATCCCCCTCACATATTGAGCATTTCCTAGGGTCAGGTGGGGCTTCCATATCAAGTAGGATTTTCAAATACAGATCTTTGCTATTGACCCACTGGCGGAGATAATCATTCTGGGTCTTTTGAGAATGATGAGCTATAGGGATTTCTATGTAATGGGAAATAAACCTTGGTAGGGAGTCTGAGCCTTGGTATGAACTCAAAGTCTTGGATCCCATCATCAAACTCTGGGTTACCATCAAAGACAGGGGGTATTGCAGCATTGGAGGTGGAGGGAGTAGGCTTTATTGGGGAAGAGGGTGTGGAGCGAGATTTCTTTCTAGATGGAGTTTCTATGGCATTGCTGATTGGAAGCAAAGAGGTTTTGGATCCTCTAGTGGACTGCTTGGTTTCCCAAGTGACCCAAGTGACCTTCTTTGAATGTTTTATTGGTTTACCCTTCATGTTTAGAAGGTTTTGGAGCTCAAGATGAGGTATTCACTCTGTGTGCAGATGCTGTATGAAGCTCTTGCACCATAGAGGTGACTAACATGTTGCTGTAATGTGTTGGCATCACATCAAGGGTCTGTCAGGGTCGGCAATGTGGGGCTAGAACATCTTAGACATATTTACACCACATAACTGTATTGAATTACGGAAAAGTATGACAGGGAGAATTCCATCAGAAGCGGGACATGGGTTGTCAGGATAGATGGTATGTCAGAAGGAAATACAACAGACTCCATCTGTCATCCCAATCCACAACTCTACCTCATCCACTATGGCCTCCATCATCTTTCATGAAGACTTTGATATGAATTCATCATCATCAGAAGCTGACTGTGATTACTTGCCTGAGGTGGAGGAAAGCTCAAGCGAATCCGAATTGGGTGTGGACAGCGATTCGGAAGGTGGGGAAGAAGAGTCCAAGATTGAGGGGGGCTCCAGTTCATCTGAGCCTTCTTCCGACCATGATTTGGAAGGAGAGGAAGAAGAAGACCCGATCTGCTCCTTTTGTATGAAGGTCTCTGTGGAAGAACTGAAGGTCCTTAGCAATGCGAAGGCACAATGGATGAGCCTGAAAGGGAGAGCAAGGAAACAGTTGTTGGCCCAAATATCTCGCCAACTTCATCAACTGCCTTCCTTGAAGGACTTGGAGGGCCTTTCATGGGCGGCCAGAGAAAAGGTAAGCTCTTTGATTCCATCCAATAAATCAAACTTGACCATAAACATTCATAGGCATACAAAACATGGTTGTATAACCAATGTTGAGGTGGGGCTAATCATAGCCGCATCAAGGTTGGCCGCTCCTGGACTGCCAAGTCAGTATTGCAAGAGCAGAAAAAAGAGGACATCAATAAGATAATTACACAGCGGTATTAAAAGACGTTGGGGACTGCGGACGCACTGTCCCATTATCAGAAGGTGGTGCATGAAATGATGAAGGAGCTGACTCAGGAGGAGCTGGAAGAGGCAGAGGAAACGGCGGTGGAGTGGAATCTGGAGAGGGGCCCGCCAGACGAGGTGAAGGCCAGGTGAGTTCTGTGGCATCATGCAACATCAGCAGGGGCTGACAAAACCCTAGGAATACAGCCTGCTATGGTGGAGATCTTTTCTGCAAGTTTGCATATGAAATGTGGTGGGCATGTGGAATGCGGCTGGTGATGCTGGCAGGATGGAAGAATGAGAAGGGAGAGAAGGTTACTGCAGTGTAAGTCTTAGACTCTGTTTCCCTGGTAATTGCTGACGATTTCTAGGAGTGATGTCAATGAGGAGATCCATGGCGGACAGGCTTTCGAAGGAATCTCAAAGGTCACCTCCTGCTGGGAGAGCTTCATCAGAGAGTCACTCAGAGTTGCAGAGGAGGATGAGGAAAGTGAGGGCAATTCCGACGACAGCTCTCATGATGAGGTACTGCGAAAGAAAACGAAACACCGGCGGGCAGCGAAGGCAGACCATGTCTCTGCTATAACCTGCAGAGATGGGTCGATATGGATTGGAGCCTTGGACAATGTCTCAAGGGGTGGCCTTCAATCTATGGTTTGCAGATTTCTGACAGCTCATTACCATAAGCCCGCTTGCCATGACTTTATGGAAGGTTCACTGATGCCTATGAAAGGAAAAGCCTGTGGTCGGCCCTCTGCTAATGCTCCATTCAAGAGGCTGCCCACCCGTGCACATGAGCTCATCATGGAGGTGCATCTCCCCCCAGACTTCAAATTCCCCGACGACCCCAGCCATATGAGAACTGCGGAGCCATTGCGCTTCCTCTGCCTGATTCAAGAATGCCAGACAAGCCACCCCCAGGATGTATTTGAATTTCACCATTGGCTGGATGAGTCAGGAGAGCTGCAGGAGAGCATGGTGCAAGGCAGTGAGGAGGTGGTGGTGAATGATGGGGATGACACAGGGAAGGAGGTAGGGAGTGGGGCGGGCCCCCAAGCAGGGGTGTCTAGGATGGCTCCTAGAGGGGAAAAGCGCCCCTGCAATTCCCGCCCGCAAATTACCGCTGCAGCAGATAATTCCCCTCCACCTGCTGCAGCAGGCAGGGGTATTCTCAGGGGTTGGCAGTCAATGGCATCAGAGCCATCAGCGGGGGCAGCAGACCCTCCACTGAAGCCTGCAACTGCATATCCTGAGGTGAACGTTGGAAGGAGCAGGAAAGCAGTTGCTGCATCCACCAAGCATAAGGTGGCCAATGTTAAACATCCAGGGGCATTGACATCAGCCCCTAAGCAGCAACAAGTGGTGCAAGTACTGCCAATCACCCAAGGGGGCAGTTCTGCCACAGAACCAGCTGCGAGGCCTTCCTGCAAGAGGAAAACTGCACATCAGCTGCAATTGGAAGACTCAGTCGGAGATGTGGTGGAACGATACACCTCCCTGCCCAGGCCCACAACCCCGCCAATTGCCAAATGGCAGAGGATATCCACAGAGGATACAGTGGTGCGTAAGTTATCATGTGCCCACAAGGCACCGATCCCTGTTGATGTAGAGGTCGAAACACCAGTGAAAAGGGGGTCAAAAAGGTGGAACATCTGCTAAACTAACCATCCCCTAGTACATACATACATAGGCTTGGTTAGAATTCTTGTAGCATATGGGCCTGTTGCCCTCATCCTTATAATTAGATTTTTTTATAATTATTCTGACTGTGAATGGATTCAGAAAATGAATATATACAAGGTAAAAAGCTACTTCTACATGTCCCTGCCCAGGTATACATTGCTATCTACCACCTCCATCCTCTCCTCAGGCAGACCTGTAATTCCTTCCTCCTCCTGACATCCCGTGGCATTGTCTTCTGTGACCTCCATCCGCTCCTCCCACTCTTCCATTTCCCCAGCCGCATCAGCAGGAGGCTTACCTTCCCCATCCTCTGGGATCACATCCTCTCCCTGCACCTCCTCTCCCTCCTTCCCTGCCGATGACTCCGCCTCATCCTCCGTTGCTGCATTGAGCGACTCGATTGGCGGGTATGATGCAGCCCACAGCGCTTGGGGTGCTTCTGATGAAGGGGGTGGTGGTGCTGGCGGGCTGCATTGGCAAGGCTCCTGCTTGCTCTGGCAGGGTGTGGAGGAGCCCATGGTGGAGCCATGAGATATGGTGCCGCCTGGCAGGGGCATCCCACAGGGTGGTGATGTTGGTGGCGCTGCAGCTGTCGCTTCCGGTGGGGATTGAGGTGCTGTTGGGGTGGTGGGGGCGGACCATTCTGGGGTGGCAGATGGGATGCTGGCGGAGATTTGCAGGGCATGTCGTCAGGCTTGTTCGACGACATGCCCCAGGGAGAGGAACCCCTGCTCCAGGACGTGTACCCGCTTGTCAAAGTCAATCTGCAGGGCACGGTGTGCCGCCTGCAGGGCCACAAACTCCTCACGGAGTTGCGCATGCTCCACCTGTGAAACGAGCGGAGACCCATCGACGCCATAGGAGGGCCCAGGGCAAAGCTCCAAGTTCCTACCTACAGCCGCAGCGGAGGCACCTGAGCTGGGCAGGGCAAGGGGAGGGGAAGCGAGCCCTTCTTCCACTGCAATGGAAGGAGGTGGGCAAGGGCAAGGGTGGGGTGCAGTAGCCTTGCTGCCAGGGTGCTTGGGTTGGGGTGGAGGTGGGGGGGGGATTGTGGAGGTAGACGCTGCTGCAGACATCTGAGGAAATGCTACAAAAATCAGTGTATAGATCACAGTGCATAGAATAGAATACTCACCTTTTGCCCTGGGAAGGGCACAGATGACCACCATCGGTAGGCCACTGCTTCACTGGCCTTGGGGGGGCAGGGATTGTTGCTGTGTTTGAGGGTGGTGCGCCGGTATGTGGATGCTGGGGGGCGGTCCCTGCGGTGGAGGAATCCTGGGCCTTGACTGCAACCTTGTGCGCATTCGCTTCATCAGCCAGGATGATTCTGACCACCCCCTCGCTGCATGTCTGGCCTCCTCCGATGGCAGCATGGGCGATCTTGCTGGGCAGGAAGAGGAATCTGCCGCCACCGGGCCCCCCATATGGCTACACCGCTTCTTGCATTGGTGGCAGGTTCCACAGGTGCCCTTGGCATTGGGGACACACTCCACCCCAACCTGCATGCATTCCTCACATGCGTTCGGCAGCTGGGAGGGTGGGGGCAACTTGAACGCCTTCACGGTGAATTGCCTCCTTCTTGTCTGCTTGGACAGTGTGGTGGGTATGGGTTATGGGGAGGTGGACGCCGATGTGGTATTGATGGAGGGTGAGGTGCTGGGCAGGGGCACTGAGCTGGTGGTGTAGGTGAGGGTGGGAGATGGGGTGTTAGCAGGCCTGTCCTGACTGGCGGCGTCGTTGCTTTTGCGATCCTCTGCATCCGCCGTCAAGATGATCCTCAGGTATGGTCTGGATGCCCCTGCCCTGTCCGCCTGCCGCTGAAGGGGTCGCCTGCATTCTTCCTCTTCCGCCACTGGATTTGCCTTCCTCTTCCCCTTCACAACCTGCTTCTGGCACTGAACATCTTCCTCCTCATCCTCCTCCGCATCCTCCTCTGCATCCTTATTGCCCCTCCGCTCATCCTCCACATCCTCCAGGTCGTCCCATGGGCTTCGGCTTCACCTGCACATGACCCCTTCTGACCAATGACCAACCATACTCACTTCTTGGCCCACCCCTGCTACCTTCTGCCTGTCTCCAAGGGTGCACATTGAGCTCCTCAGGATCCTGCCACACAATCTGATGCCAATTGGGCCACTCTGTGGGATTACATCTCCAGAACATGTCGACCGTGACCAGAAGTGGTGGTACCTCAGCCACCTCATCGATGACCGCCATTGCCATGTCCTTGAATTTATTAGTCACCATGTACATCCACCAAATACTTATATCACTCACCATACTGCTCTCGATTGCCTCAACCGCCCTGTTCCAATTGTCCTGGCCACCTGCGCTGACATATTCCCTGATGGCTTGGGAGATCTGAGAACTTGCATTTTCGAGGATTTGATCCGCTGACATCTTGAGTATTTGAGAGGGAATTAGAGATGATGGGGGTGGAGCGATGTGTGATGGCCTGATATAATGAGGAAAATGTTCAATGTCCAGATTCCCACGCATCCACATGTTTTGAAATCCACCAACCCCAAATGGGTAATCATTAATTCATTGTTGTCTTAGCTGCACTCTGCACCTCAGTCTCGCTTCAATACAACCCGCCCAACCACCATGAGCCCCGCACCTTTCCCACAGAAAGATTGTGAATCCCCACCGATGGAGGGCAGGCACCGCTGAGTGCGTTTCGTCAACTCTCGTAAGTTCCATGCAAAGTATGCATATGGACATTCACCCTTTACAGCTGAGGTGTTCCACATCCCCCGAGAAGAGGCATCCCCATTCGCTGCTTCAGATGGGTGGGACGATCTCGCGGGAGTTGTCATTCCACCGCCACCCCCGCTGCTTCTCACCCCCCGCCACAGCTCGCAGAACCCACTGGCGGGCTTGGTTATCCCTCCGCCACCTCCGCTCTGCACCGCTGCCCGCCGCCCTTCTGACACCCTTGCTGGCATCTTCATACCGCCGCCACCTCTACCTCCAGCCACTGCCCACAATGAGTCCAACCCTCTCTCTGGCCTCAATATTCCCCCACTGCTAATGCTCCCCCCTTCTGCTGCCCCCCAAATCATTATTCCCACCAGGACCGCCATTCCCACGCCACCTCCCCGCCCCACTGCAGCCCCCCACCCTTCAAACCCCCTCTCTGCCATCTTAATTCCACCGCCACCACTGCCCTTTCCCATCGCCGTGTCCCGCTCTGCAGATGCCCTCGCCAACATCTTCATTCCCCCGCCTCTACCTGTTCCTGCATCCTCACGCACCCTCATGGGCATCTCCCATCTCCAACCCCCGCTGCCTCCTGCCTTGGTCACCGCCCCCTCAGCTGCTGCACAAAATCCTGGCAGTCTTGCTCATGAAGACTCCATGGATGTGGACCTACCTGGTAAGTGCCCCCCTGCATTCCCCCATGCCTCGTATTGATGACCTTTCTGTGGTCTTCAAGACCCTCCTCCTGCCCCTCAAAATGCCAACCCTGCCCCCTCAGCCTTCGCCAGGTACCAGCGCCCGCTCCAGGCAGAATTCCCACCCCACATTCTGGAGCTGCGGGCCTTCAACCAGCGCGAAAATCAGTGGATGCTAATGGAGCACCACTGCAGATCCCTTGGTAAGCATGTCGCTGCCTATTCTTCCATTCATCCAACTAATACATCCATTTCCAGCCCCTGAGGAGAATGCAACCGCACTTAGGCTGCTTCAGATGGAAGGGTTCCCTGGCTTGGAACATTTCACTTTGGGTAAGGAGGATTTCTCCACACCCTAACCCTTCTTCATTCTTACATTCATGCAGAAGCCTTGGGTGCCTTCTCAATTCCTCAAGAGAATCCTCTCCCCACCACTACATGTGAAGCACAGCGGCTCGATGCCCCTATTGAAAGGGTCATACGGAGGTATGAATCCTTGTTCTTGCAAGCATGTGGTCAGCGGCACAGGGCAGTGGCAAGGGTATTGACAGAGCTACAGAGGTTGGAGGCTATTCAGGCTGAAAGAGATAGGGTAAATGGGATCTAAATGTACATGTACTAAACTATTGACATAACTCCTAAAATTGAAATTGGGGCCCAATATTTACCACTTAGTAGACCCTCCCATTGTTAGCTCATATCGCCCTGCAGGTAGAACAGCTGCTGCATGCACTGCCCGCATGCCTGCCCATTGGCAGCAGGCATCGCCACATAGGAACACCCTTCTGGACCCCCGCCCACTGCACATGGCAGGCCACAGGCCCATTCATCAACCTTCCGCAATGCCCCGCAGGCCCCCCATTCACCTTCCATGTTTCTCCACAGGCCCCCCGCCCACTCTGCATGTCATTCTGTGGGCCCCCCCATACATCTACTGCATTTCCCCATGGGCCTCCTGTCTGCTTAATGCATTTCTGCAGGCCCCCTTTTCCCCCCACCAAATTGCCCTGCGGGCCCCCCATCTACTTTCTGCATTTCCCGTAGCCTGCCCATTTGTTGGGCATAAAATTCTGCAGGCCCCCTCATCCACCTTCTGCGTCGCCCAGTGGGCTCCCCGCCTCTCATGCGCATCACACCGTAGGCCCCCTGTCAGCGGAGCAGCCTGCAAACATATCGCCAGTGGGCCTGCCCATCTGCACCGCATATCACCACATGGGCCCACTCATCTAATGGACATATCCACATGTGGGCCCCTTCGTCTGCTTTACATATCCCCCTGCGGGCCCCCTATCAGTAGTGTGGCCCAAAGATGTACTGCCAGCAGGCCTGCCCATCAGCACAGCATATCACCACATGGGCCCACTCTTCTGATTCACATATTCACCTGCAGGCCCCTTCATCTGCTTTATATATCCCCCTGCAGGCCCCCTGTCCATAGTCTGGCCCAAATATGTACTGCCAGCAGGCCCACCCGTCTGAGTGACATTTCCATCCCTGGGCCCCTTTGTCTGCATTACATATCACCCCATGCACCCCCCACAAGCAGCACAGCCCTCACAATTACTCCCAGCAGGCCTGCCCATCCATAGCACATACCACCCTGAGGGCCTGCTCGTCTGAGTCACATTTCCACCTGCAGGCCCCTTCGTCTGCATTCCATATCACCCTACAGGCCCCCCGTCAGTAGCACAACTATTCCATGCACCCCTAGCAGGCTCCACCATCTGAAGTACATAATACCCCAAGGGCCTGCTCGTCTGCACTTGCCTGTAATATAACTATGATATTTACCCTTAGCGGGCCCATTCATCTGTAGTATATACCCCCTCCGGGCCCACCCATCTATAGCATAGGTCCTCCATCGACCCATGGGCAGGCCTGCCTGCATGCAACCCATATCCTACATCTCCCTACCCTGCAGGCCAACTCGTCAACACTGTCATTTTTGGCTCAGGCAGGCCCTGCCGTCAAAGTATTCCTAATGCACCCATGGGCCCGCCACAGGGTGCCTGTCTACCAAGTGATATTGTCAACCCAGGGTGGCCATGTGCTACATGACAATGTGACTACATTATGTGACTTTAAGGGTCACCTCTACGTGCCAGAGGCAGTGCGACACCCCTTGGTAAAAGAACTCCACGAGGGCCCCACTGGCTGTTATGAGACAACAGAGTTATCAAGTGGCACACGGGGTTCCGCAACTGTTGCAGCTAAAACACAATAGCTGGCGAGTGTAATGAGGATAGCTCAGACCTTAATCTTCTCAACTGTTGCCAGCGAATAAGACAAGTGGTTAAAGCTAGGGAATCCTAGCCGCAACCACGAGCCCCTTTTTATATTACAAGGGAATGCGCACAGACCATGCAGTGCGTGAGACTAGTTACTATACATGTACATATGAAGAAGTCACGAGTCGATGATGATGGGAAATAGAAGTCGACAGCGATCAAAAAGAAGAGAAGCAAATGGAGATTAAATACATGAGGCATGACATCATAGAGTCTGGGCCAGTCTGGACCATGACATCATATGCTTAGTCAGCTTGTGGTCACATGTATAATCCCACGATCACATGCGCTAAGTCACGTGACCTTTGAAAGAGAAATATGACGAAATCCGAATACAAAAGATAGTTATAAGAGATACGATTATAACACCGGCAGCCATGGCAGAATATTCAGGACTCAGAACTTAGTCCAGTGTGTTACGCTGGGCGCTAACAACTAGAACAGTGAGGAGGCACTCAAGAGTAGCCTCAGGACTCTGGAGACGATTCTGGGAGAAGTCTCAGACTATGTCTTAGTGCTCACACTAAGAGTCTGGAGTGAAGCTAATTGCTAGCAGTGATCTGCATAGAACTAGATAGAGTACATGGGTGTAAAGACCGAGTCTTTATACTACTGGGGTCTGCGCACAGACCATGTTCCTAATCGAGTCACGAGAAGGAAAGTACAAATGAGGAAGGAGTACTCTAGAATATTCTGGAGTACGAAAGAAAGCGTGTCTGTGTGTGGGAAATGGTGACTAAGCTAGAGCGGTTCATACCGCTCAAAGGGCACTAGCAAAAGGCTAGGCGAGTGAAGTAGTCCAAGTGGTAATGGATGGAAAAAGTATACCACTACCGTAACACAGCGGGACTACTGGTGGCCTGGGATGGGCTCATATATCAGGAAATTCGTCACTGGTTGTGCAGTTTGCCAGGCAAACAAGGTCAACACCCACCCGATGGTACCTGGCCTTACCCCACTATCCAGCACCGCCACACAGCCGTTTCAGCAAGTATCCATTGATCTCATCATGGATCTCCCAGAGTCTATGGGATATGATTTGGTAATGGTCATGGTAGACCATGGCCTTACGAAGGGGGTAATTTTCATACCTTGCAACAAGACGATCGACACAGCAGGTGTCGCCCAACTATTCTTTGACAAAGTCTTCACCAGATTTGGTCTGCACGATCGGTGCATCTTGGACCATGGTCCGCAATTCGCTTCAGCCTTCACACAGGAATTAGCAAGGCTGCTAAAATACGACCTCGCCCTCTCCTCAGCATACCACCCACAGACGGATGGCAAGACAGAAAGGGTCAACCAGGAGTTGGAGACCTATCTCCGCATCTTTTGCGATGGACGCCCTGACAGATGGGCCAGTATACTCCCCATGGCAGAGTTTTCTCACAACTCAACCACTCACTCAGTGACTGGCAAGACGCCGTTCTCGTTAATGATCAGCTATGAACCATGTGCGTACCCGGCGTTAGGATGGACGTTCCTACTGGCATTAGAAGCAAGGCTCTTGGACTTAGCTGCAAGTCATGAAGAAGCCTCAGAAGCACACGACAAGGCACAGCGCCTTATGAAAGAGTGGATCATGACCAAGTTTAAACCCTGGAAGATTGGAGATAAAGTATGGCTAGAAGGCTGCAACCTCAGGCTCAGGTACCAGTTGTGGAAGCTCGCACTAAAATGGGAAGGCCCCTTTGAGGTGGCACAAGTGATTTCTCCTGTCACATTCCACCTACGCCTCCCTCCCACCTGTTACGCTGATAGCGCACAATAGCTAGCAGCAAGCACTTATAGGGGCTCGAGCCTAATGAGGAAACTAGCCGACTCGTGTAGACGACGCTATCAGATGTCTTGCAAAGCAAGTGTCGGCGAGATCTTGAGTGGTGGCGACCAGACGAGATCGAGCAGACTCTTATCGGCTTTATCGGGTATGA